>JAXQQM020084063.1:0-206011 GCA_034641835.2 Pinus albicaulis | reverse complement strand
CAAATTATAAACCAAAGAAATTGGTGAACCCAAGGGAATTGATTTAAACATTGAGACAATTGTTGTCACAATGCGACGTTGGACCAACTATGACCATGGTTGGCCATGGGTGATTTTCATATTGATACAATGTTTGTGAGAATGTGACATTTGATCATGGATGACATTGATCGATTATTCATATTATAAACCAAAAGAACTAATAAACCCAAGGGTTTAATATTATAAACCAAAGGAATTGGTGAACCCAAGGGAATTGATTTAAACATTGAGATACTTGTTGTCACAATGCGACGTTGGACCAACTATGACCATGGTTGGCAATGGGTGATTTTCATATTGAGACAATATTTGTCACAATGTGACATTTGATCATGGATGACATTGATCAATTATTCATATTATAAACCAAAAGAACTAATAAACCCAAGGGTTTAATATTATAAACCAAAGGAATTGGTGAACCCAAGGGAATTGATTTAAACATTGAGACAATTTTTGTCACAATGCGACGTTGGACCAACTACAACCATGGTTGGCCATGGGTGATTTTCATATTGAGACAATATTTGTCAGAATCTGAAATTTTATCATGGATGACATTGATCAACTATGGCTAAAGAAATTAATAAACACTAATAATTAACCCAACGTACTATTCATATTATAAACCAAAAGAACGAATAACCCAAGGATTTAATATTAGAAACCAAAGGAATTGGTGAACCCAAGGGAAAAATATTAATAACCTAAGGGGCCAATAAGGCGAAGGATCGATAAACACTAATAATTAACCCAAGGGATTATTCATATTATAAACTAAAAAAACTAATAAACCCAAGGGTTTAATATTATAAAACAAAGGAATTGGTGAACCCAAGGGAATTGATTTAAACATTGAGACAGTTGTTGTCACAATGTGACGTTGGACCAACTATGACCATGGTTGCCCATGGGTGATTTTCATATTGAGATAATCTTTGTCAGAATGTGACATATGATCATCAATGACGTTGATCAATTATTCAAATTATAAACCAAAAGAACTAATAAAACCAAGGGTTTAATATTATAAACCAAAAGGAATTGGTGAACCCAAGGGAAAACCATTACCCAACAAATTATAAACCAAAGGAATTGGTGAACCCAAGGGAATTGATTTAAACATCGGACAATTTTTTTCAATAATGCTGCACCTTGGACCAACTATGACCATGGTTGGCCATGGGTGATTTTCATATTGAGACAATATTTGTCAGAATGTGACATTTGATCATGGATGAAATTGATCGATTATTCATATTATAAACCAAAATAACTAATAAATAAAAGGGTTCAATATTATAAACCAAAGGAATTGGTGAACCCAAGGGAATTGATTTAAACATTGAGACAATTTTTTTCACAATGCGACATTGGACCTGGCCATGGGTGATTTTCATATTGAGACAATATTTTTCAGAATGTGACATATGATCATGGATGAAGTTGATCTATTATTAACATTATAAACCAAAATAACTAATAAACCCAAGGGTTTAATATTATAAACTAAAGGAATTGGTGAACCCAAGGGAGAACCATTACCCAACAAATTATAAACCAAAGGAATTGGCGAGCCCAAGGGAATTGATTTTAACATCGAGACAATTTTTGTCACAATGCGACGTTGGACCAACTACGACCATGGTTGGCCATGGGTGATTTTCATATTGAGACAATATTTGTGAAAATGTGACATTTGATCATGGAAGACATTGATCGATTAATAAACCCAAGGGACTATTCATACTATAAACCAAAAGAACTAATAAAACCAAGGGTTTAATATTATAAACCAAAGGAATTGGTGAACCCAAGGGTATTGATTTAAACATTGAGACAATTCTTGTCACAATGCGACGTTGGACCAACTATGACCATGGTTGTCCATGGGTGATTTTCATTTTGAGCCAATATTTGTTAGAATGTGACATTTGATCATGAATGACATTGATCGATTATTCATATTATAAACCAAAAGAACTAATAAACCTAAGGGTTTAATATTATAAACCAAAGGAATTGGCGAACCCAAGGGAATTGATTTAAACATTGAGACAACTGTTGTCACAATGCGACGTTGGACCAACTATGACCATGGTTGGCCATGGGTGATTTTCATAATAGACAATATTTGTCGAATGTGACATTTGATCATGGATGACATTGATCTATTATTCATATTATAAAAACCAAAAGAACTAATAAAACCACGGGTTTAATATTATAAACCAAGGGAATTGGTGAACCCAAGGGAATTGATTTAAACATTGAGACAATTGTTGTGACAATGCGACGTTGGACCAACTATGACCATGGCTGGCCATGGGTGATTTTCATATTAAGACAATATTTGTCAGAATGTGACATTTGATCATGGATGACATTGATCGATTTTTCATATTATATACCAAAAAGAATTAATAAACCCAAGGGTTTAATATTATAAACCAAAGGAATTGGTGAACCCAAGGGAATTGATTTAAACATTGAGACAATTGTTGTGACAATGCGACGTTGCTCAAACCAGCTATGACCATGGTTGGCCATGGGTGATTTTCATATTGAGACAATATTCGTCGAATGTGAAATTTGATCATGGATTACATTGATTGATTATTCATATTATAAACCAAAAGAACTAATAAACCCAAGGGTTTAATATTATAAACCAAAGGAATTGGTGAACCCAAGGGAATTTATTTAAACATTGAGACGCATTGTTGTCACAATGTGACGTTGGACCAACTATGACCATGGTTCGCCATGGGTGATTTTCATATTGAGACAATATTTGTCAGAATGTGAAATTTGATCATGGATGGCATTGATCGATTATTCATATTATAAACCAAATGAATTGGTGAACCCAAGGAAATTGATTTAAACATTGAGACAATTGTTGTCACAATGCGATGTTGGACCAACTATGACCATGGTTGGACATTGGTGATTTTCATATTGATACAATATTTGTCAGAATGTGACATTTGATGATGGATGACATTGATCAATTATTCATATTATAAACCAAAGGAACTAATAAACCCAAGGGTTTAATATTATAAACCAAAGGAATTGGTGAACCCAAGGGAATTGATTTAAACATTGAGACAATTGGTATGACAATGCGATGTTGGATCTAACTATTACCATGGTTGGCCATGGGTGATTTTCATATTGAGACAATATTTGTCGAATGTGACATTTGATCATGGATGACATTGATCGATTATTCATATTATAAGCCAAAAGAACTAATAAACCCAAGGGTTATGAGAAGCTATAAACCAAAGGAATTGGTGAACCCAAAGGGAATTGATTTAAACATTGAGACAATTGTTGTCACAATGCGACGTTGGACCAACTATGACCATGGTTGGCCATGGGTGATTTTCATATTGAGACAATATTTGTTAGAATGTGACATTTGATCATGGATGACATTGATTGATTATTCATATTATAAACCAAAATAACTAATAAACCCAAGGGTTTAATATTATAAACCAAAGGAATTGGTGAACCCAAGCGAATTGATTTAAACATTGAGATAATTGTTGTCACAATGCGACGTTGGAAAAACTATGACCATGGTTGGCCATGGGTGATTTTCATATTGAAACAATATTTGTCAAAATGTGAGAAATGATCATGGATGACGTTGATAGATTATTCATACTATAAAACAAAAGAACTAATAAACCCAAGGGCTTAATATTATAAACCAAAGGAATTGGTGAACCCAAGGGAATTTATTTAAACATCGAGACAATTTTTGTCACAATGCGACGTTGGACGAACTATGACCATGGTTGGCCATGGGTGATTTTCATATTGAGACAATATTTGTTAGAATGTGACATTTGATCATGGATGACATTGATTGATTATTCATATTATAAACCAAAATAACTAATAAACCCAAGGGTTTAATATTATAAACCAAAGGAATTGGTGAACCCAAGCGAATTGATTTAAACATTGAGATAATTGTTGTCACAATGCGACGTTGGAAAAACTATGACCATGGTTGGCCATGGGTGATTTTCATATTGAAACAATATTTGTCAAAATGTGAGAAATGATCATGGATGACGTTGATAGATTATTCATACTATAAAACAAAAAGAATTAATATACCCAAAGGTTTAATATTATAAACCAAAGGAGTTTGTGAACTCAAGGGAATTGATTTAAACATTGAGACAATTGTTGTGGACAATGCAATGTTGATGAACTATGGACTTATGTATTAAATAAGGTGATTTTCATATTGAGACAATATTTGTCAGAATGTGACATTTGATCATGGATGACATTGATCGATTATTCATATTACAAACCAAAAGAACTAATAAACCCAAGGGTTTAATATTATAAACCAAAGGAATTGGTGAACCCAAGGGAATTGATTTAAACATTGAGATAATTGTTGTCACAATGCGACGTTCGACCAACTATGACCATGGTTGGCCATGAGTGATTTTCATATTGAGACAATATTTGTCAGAATGTGACATTTGATCATGGATGACATTGATAGATTATTCATATTATAAACCAAAAGAACTAATAAACCCAAGGGTTTAATATTATAAACCAAAGGAATTGGTGAACCCAAGGGAATTGATTTAAACATTGAGACAATTGTTGTCACAATGCGACGTTGGACCAACTATGACCATGGTTGGCCATGGGTGATTTTCATATAGAGACAATATTTTTCAGAATGTGACATTTGATCATGGATGAAATTGATCGATTATTCATATTATAAACCAAAAGAACTAATAAACCCAAGGGTTTAATATTATAAACCAAAGGAATTGGTGAACCCAAGGGAATTGATTTAAACATTGATACAATTGTTGTCACAATGCGACGTTCGACCAACTATGACCATGGTTGGCCATGGGTGATTTTCATATTGAGACAATGTTTGTCAGAATGTGACATTTGATCATGGATGACATTGATCGATTATTTATATTATAAACCAAAAGAGCTAATAAACCCAAGGGTTTAATATTATAAACCAAAGGAATTGGTGAACCCAAGGGAATTGATTTAAACATTGAGACAATTGTTGTCACAATGCGACGTTGGACCAACTATGACCATGGTTGGCCATGGGTGATTTTCATATTGAGACAATATTTGTCATAATGTGACATTTGATCATGGATGACATTGATCGATTATTCATATTATAAACCAAAAGAACTAATAAACCCAAGGGTTTAATATTATAAACCAAAGGAATTGGTGAACCCAAGGGAATTGATTTAAACATTGAGACAATTGTTGTCACAATGCGACGTTGGACCAACTATGACCATGGTTGGCCATGGGTGAATTTCATATTGAGACAATATTTCTCAGAATGTGACATTTGATCATGGATGACATTGATCGATTATTCATATTATAAACCAAAAGAACTAATAAACCCAAGGGTTTAATATTATAAACCAAAGGAATTGGTGAACCCAAAGGAATTGATTTAAACATTGAGAGAATTGTTGTCACAATGCGATGTTGGACCAACTATGACCATGGTTGGCCATGTGTGATTTTCATATTGAGACAATATTTGTCATAATTGTGACATTTGATCATGGATGACATTGATCAATTGTTTAGCTAATTATAATTACTTAAACAATTATTATATTTGTTTAGATATTTTTTTTAATTATAATTAGTTTAACAATCTAAACAATTATAACTATAACTAATTATTATAATTATTAATTATAATAAAAGTTCGCCATAGCTTAGTATGGTTTAAGAGGGTTAACCATGGATTACTATGGCTAAGCAAGGTTGTGTCCCATTCGACATTGGTGAGAATGAGTGATTGAGTGTGTTGGAAATGTTTAACCATATTTAATTAAAATGATTAGAATGTAAATATTATTAATTATTAAAATTAATCTTAATAGTATTTATATTAACAACATTAATGATAATATCATTAATACTTTTAATCATATTGTTAGAGTGAATAAAAGTTTAAATTTTTTTATTAATAATTATATTGTTAATTATTAAAAAATAAATATTCTTATTCTTATTTATCAATATTAATGTCAATATTAATTTTTTTAACAATATTAATATTCTTAACAACATAACTCTTAAGGAAGGACAACTTTAGAAAGAGAATTCTTAATAAAAGCTTACTCAAACTTTTTACTTATAGATAAATAAAATAAGATAATTCAAAATTTTAAAGTAAATTTA
Source organism: Pinus albicaulis (assembly GCA_034641835.2). Classification (NCBI taxonomy): domain Eukaryota; kingdom Viridiplantae; phylum Streptophyta; class Pinopsida; order Pinales; family Pinaceae; genus Pinus; species Pinus albicaulis. Next base: position 199,720 of record JAXQQM020084063.1, on the reverse strand, counting down.
TTTTAATGTTTTGGAGTGTTTAATTTATTATTATTATAATATTATTTATTAATTATTTTTTAAAATTATAAATTAATGTTTTTTATAGGATCTTGGATAAAGGGTGATAAGGCACTTCTTGATGTGCAGTCATTCGTTCAGTTTCCTACCCAGTTCCAATCAGCATGATATATTGAACATGATAAAGATGAAGTCCAATCAAACTTACAAAAAAAATCAAAATTAATATAATTTTTTTAAAATAAAATAACAGAAGTTTATGTCCTTTTAATATATAGTTTTATTATTATTATTGTTAATTATTATCCATTACATGAAAAATAGTTGACGAAAAAATGTTTTAACAAATTTTTTGTGTGAAAGATATTTGTTCAAAATTTCAAATAATTTTGAAGAGTTAATATTTTTGAATTTCCATCTCTTTATGAAAAACTAATTCAACAAGTAATAAACACCTTAATCTAATTAAAAATTTAATATATATATATATATATATATATATATATATATATATATATATATATATATTTAAAAATAAAAATAATTAATTTTATTGGTTTATTTAAATCTATCACCAAATGTTTACATTACATGTCTAAACATATGTACAATCACCACCTAGAAATTAGTTTAGAAGTTGGTTCTTAAGTCGGTAGAGTGCAGTGAATATGGGTCATGTTTGACATTCTTCACAAAAAGGCTGTTGTGTTGCTTGATTATCTTCTACTATATTTATATTCTCAAAACAAATTTTCATTTAAATTATATGCAGTTTCCGCATCCCAACGTGTTCAATTTTTTTTAATGTAGTTTCCTTGTAATTTCTTTATACTTTTGTTTTATTTAAATTAGAAGCAGTTTGTTTTGAGTTATAAAAATTAGTTTAGTCTTATTTATTGTTTTCTTTTATAAACTCTGTCCATTACTGTAATTACGGTTCATCCATGTGCGCTTATACCTTTTAATTTGTTTAACTCGAGTTTTCATTACTGTACTCCATGAAATTCCTTTGTAGTTTAATGTTATTTGAACTACAGTAACTTGGTGTGAGTTATAAAAATTAGTTCATTTAACGTGTACCCAAAAAATCCGAAGTGGTATTGAAAATCTACCTAAGGTCATCGCACAGATTTTGGGCTGATAGTGGTAAGTTGTGGAAACCACGCGATATATCTCAGCAATTGACATGTGGATACACCAAATCAATTTTATCGCGCACCTCCGAAAGTGTTAAAGGTCGGGTTAGTTTGAACGCGATCACCATCAGATTGTGCAATTAGTTACAGTGGAATGTGATGACCGTAGATTTGGGAAGGTTTGTTTCTTGATGGTAATGTATTTATAAAAGTGTCAAAATGACGGTCATGTAACAAAATCAGAAGTTTCAATTATATATACATATTTTATTATATATTTATTTAAGATAAATTCTTATCAATTTTAAAGTTATATACTTGTTTTTCTGTCATGTGAAGTTCCATGGTGTTGTTCCAGGGCTTAGCGTCGTCAATCTCTTCACCTGAAAGAGGTTTATTTAGAACGCAGTGACCGTCGTCCAAAATCTCGAGGCATTCGGTGCTGCTCTTCACTGGAAGTCCTGAGACCACGTGAACATCTCTTGTACTCCCGACGGTGCCATCACCCTGCATGGAGTAGCTACGAATGAAATGCTTGTATGTCTCTGGTTTGTCAAAGCACCGCACCATGGACCAGACGTCCTCAACTGTTGCTCGAATCGACCGCACGATCACAGGAGAGAAGTGTCCATCGGTAACAGAATTTTTGTGATATCATTCCACCACGTTCCTCAGGTACTCATATTCCTTCTCCTTCACCAGATGTTGCAGCATCTCGGACGCCGGATTGGCCAGTTGTGTGGACCGTGTCGAGCCCGTTTCATCCTTAATATTTGAGATATCTGAAAACGACCACTACCGGTGGGGAGGAGACATGCTCGAATTCAAGGCTTCAATGCTCAAAAATACAGTTTTCTGCTCAGTTCAATGCAAATATAGGAAAGTTTGAATGTCCATAGATATATGTGGAGTGTGGTGGTTAGAATTTTTAATGATTTCATGGGTGGGATAGGTATCCAAAATAACAGGAAGTTCACAGATCGAGATGCCACTGTGTTGTTTTTCATGTGAATAAGTCCGAAAAAAAGTGAGATGCGGATGGCTCCCTCCCTTGTGGACAAATGAAGGAGACTGATGCGCATGGAGGGATTGTGAATACCATCGGGTGTCACATTCCATGTCCAAGTGGGCTTCATAGCAGATTACCAGCCTTGGTTTGAGCTATTAAAGTAGAACATGTAATTCATAGAATTCGAGGCATATAATTCACATGGATCTCTAATGAAGTCTAACACCGTTTATGAATTTCAATGTCAAGGAGGGATATATTTGTTTTGGTTGGCCTCATGTAATGTTTAATTCGACATAGACATCGAGCGTAACTACTAATTCCGCATAAACCGTCTCATTCTACATGAAACCAACTATGCTCATTTGTCCTGAGATTCTCAACCTACCAAAATTTTAATTAGATAAATACCTAAACCACAATTTATTTTAAAATTTTTATAAATATATTATTTATTTAAACGAATTCTAAATTATGAAAAGTAATATTCTTAAATAATATACATTAATATTCAAATTATATATATATATATATATATATATATAAGTGACAGACGAAGGAAATGGATCTAAATTGTTTTCCGTCTTTGATCATTTATGAATGTGAATGAGACAGATTTTGTTTTTCAAAGCTCACACGCAAGCTGTAACGGAAGTTGTGTCAGGCATTTGGTAGTGAAAAGCTTAAAATTCTCTGGATACAGAGGCTGTCTTGGAAAATAAACGCTGCAAAGAGCCGTTATCACATCTCAGAACCTTCTTAAAGAAAGAAACGGACACGGGATGTACCCAATGAAATATTTTACCTGTAGATGAGAAAATAAAATGGAACACGACCAAAATATTCACTGTAACGGAGTCTCACAAGGCATAGAACACCTGAATAACCAAGGAAATGATAAACAATTACAACATTTAAATAACTTATTTCTATGCAATGTCCCCGTAGATTTATTTACTCCACAAGTACAGTTTCATCCAAGAATGCCGTGTATTAATTTGATTTCCGTATAAATATTAGATTTATTGTGCTAGAATCAAGATTCGGTGATTACCCAGTAAATCAAAAGAATCGACAATTTCAGCATGGTAAAGAAAGTGCTAGCTGCAAATTTGATCTCAATTTCAAACTGCCCCAATTACAAACATCTAAATATAGAAATAAATAGATGAAGATTTAGCATGCATGTCAAACCATACCCTATATGCAGATTGTCGACGTAGCTTATGATCATCTTAATCTTACTGCCGCCCTTAGAGGCCAAGCCTGCGTTCATCTCGACAATTAGAGAATCCACCACATTCCTAAGCTTGTGCACTGGGAAGAAGCCATTTGAGAACAACATTTGATGGATGCCTCCATAATCAATTCCGTTGCGTCTTTGACTTCATCGTGCATTCTTTCCTGCAACCGAGGGCGCTCCCTGATCTGCTTTACAACTTTGGCCAAAAATATCATCTCCTTCAAAAGGTATATTCATTCACCTTGGTTGTGAGAAAACTCTTCAAATATCTCAAGTATATTTGCCACCACCAATAGGCCTGTAGTAGCCAGGTGTGCAGTCCCCATATTTTGAAGAACACCGTGAACAATCATCTTGGCATCGCCTGGAATAATATCTTTCTGAGCGGTAAAAGAAGACAACGACAAAATTAGATTTCCATCGATAGCCAAATTTCAGAAATCAGGAAAGCAAGAAAATAATTAACAATGGAGAAGGTTTAATTTGCACAATGAAGGCCCAAGATTTTTATTCGAGGCCAAACCCCCAACCCTTTTTGTCACCCAGAGTGTAATCTACAACCATGCAAGGATTTAAAACGTATAGTAATAAATTCTGCAGCACCATGAAGGACTGGCTGAATTGCCAGTTGGCAGGGATTACCATAATCCACGGCATTAACACATCAATGTGGGCCTTTCAAATTTTTTATTAAGTAACACACAAGAGGAGAAGGCCAACTGGGGCATTGGTGAAGTGGGAAACTTAATCGTGATGACAGTGGATGACAACGATCTTGCGCTTCTCCTCCCACTCGCCCACCACCATACCATGGCAAATCGGATCAGCCTCCAAGTGGAAAAACCACGCCATAGTATTCTCGAATCCGCACGAACAGGGAGAAATCTTATTTTATAAGTGGCGGGCGCATGTTTATTTGAGAATTTGAACCATCAATTAGGTGGCATTTTAGTTTGAACCATCACTTGTTAATCTTGATAGCTGGCGGTCAACGAATGGCACAGTAAATTTTTAATCATGTTTTGTAAAAAAATAATTTGAAGTATGGTTTAAACATGTGATTTAGATATGTAAGGAAGTTAGTTGTTTGAATTTCATCCATTGATTTAGTGGCGACGACTAGAATATACCGGCATCTTTCAATCTAGACCATCAAATCAAAAATATTAATTAGCATAATCTTAAAATAAGCAATTTTCGATAGGGGGCTATGCCTATTGGCGTAAAAATAACCCTATCACTCTCCTTGCCAACAATTAGAAAAAATAAAACCAAGTACCCTCCTCGTATATATACATATTTACATAAAATTAATTTATGTAGAAAACATACAAGATGCATAACCTAACTTAAATTAAGTAATTGAATCCAATTATCAATATACAATGCAAAAGGATATTTTGGCACCCATTTACAATCGTTGTTCGATATTGATTCAAAAAATGATAACACAATGAAATAGAGAAACGTGAAGAACTACTCACTCAAAGGAATGGAGTTAAATCTCATTAATTTTTAGTTACATGCATTCATAAACCTATGAAAAATAACCCTATCCCTCTCTTTGCCAATAATTAGAAAAACTAAAACCAAGTACCCTCCTCCCATTACATGCATTTGAGTAAGGTGTTTTTCAAATTTTTAAATAAATTGAAAAACCATGAGTACCGTGTTGAAGAGGACCTGTAAACGAATATTGTGGTCTTTTTTGAATTTTTTTCATTCTCTATATTTTATGTTATTGATTTTTTACTTAGCCTCTTTAAAATTAACCAAAAAAAAACCAAGCATTATGTTTAAAAGAAATTAGATGAAAAATATCATATGAATTTGAAAATTCCAAACTCATATGCCATTGGATATAGGATTCCTTCATGAATCCAACATGATCAACTTTGCCACCTAAGGACAATTTTTTTTCATAAGTCTACTAGGGTACAAAATAATGTTGCATAAAATTTTGTAGAAGGGGTGCTAAAATTGTGGTTTTCAGGACCTCAGAAGCTTGATCAAGAGCTTAAATTTTAAATTCGCATATCTCGATCGAGGGTTTCCAAACCCTTAATCGAGCCATTGAAATGGTTGACCATAGGCTCAATTGAGCATCTATATAAAAAAAATTGAATCCCATAATTTAGATTTCAGAATCAATAAAGATCTAAAATTTAATCCATTAAAATTTAACTAAGATGATATGATATTATTTTACTAAAAATGAAAATTCAACTTGATCTAGGTTATGAACATTAGAAAACTTTATGTTATTGCGCCAAGAGGCACATTCTACAACCCAATATGGGAGAAATGTGTAGGTATGCATTTTTGTGCTCAAAATATACCTTAACATATACCTTGAGTTTTAATGGACCATAGATTTACCTTCCACAAAAGTTTTTGCCACATTAAAATTCCTAATTTTATTATAATTTTTGTTATCATGTCATGCAGAAATCCTATTAAATACAATATTAATATTAAAAATTATTATTATTATTATTAAATTATGAAATCAAATATTAATATTAAAAATTTAATATTAATATATTTTAATGTTAATATTATTAAATTTATGAATTTTGGATATAATATTAACCTTGATATAATACAAAATATATATATATTATAATATATACTAATATATTATGATGTATATTAGCTTCAAATATATATGGGAGGGAAGAAAAAAGACCTAGAGTAATAGAGGTGGATACATAGAGGGAGTGACAAGGGAGAGATGGAGACAATGAGGGAGAGAGAAGATTAGAAGTGAATAAAGGGAGGAGAGGAGAGAGAGAGGGAGAGAAGGGGACACAAAGATGGAGAGAGGGAGAGGAGGAGAGAGTGGAAGATAAAGAGAGGGAGATCGATAGATGGAGTTGGAAGAAAAGATATGGAGGGAAGAAGAAAGACATATAGAGAGAAAGGTGGAGAGAGAGAGGGTAACAAGAGAGAGATTGAGAGAGAGTATATATGTTTGGAAGTGAGACAAAAAGACAAATAAGGGGAGATGGAGAGAAGGGGGAGAGATAATGAGAGAGGGAGGGAGATTATGACATAGTTGGAGGATGAAGAGAGAGAGAGAGAGAGAGAGAGAGAGAGAGAGATGAGGGGGGTTATAGAGGGAGGTGGGAGAGAAAGGGAGAGAGATGAAGGAAGAGAGAGGGGAATTGATAGGGAGGGAGAAAGAGATATGGAGTTGGAGGGGGAGAGAGAGGTAGGTAATAAGAAAGACATATAGATATAGAAAGGTGGAAAGAGAGAGAGGAGACTACGAGGGAAGAGAAATATAAGGGGAAAATGAGAGAGAGAGAGAGAGAGAGAGAGAGAGAGAGAGAGAGAGAGAGAATGGGAAGAAAGAGAGAGAGGGAAAGCAAAAGCGAGGGAGAGAGGGAATAATAGAGAGATATATAGAGCGAGGGAGGGAGAGATAGATATATATGAAGAGAGATATTGTGTGCATTTTTGGGGGTGATATAGAGAGAAAAATAAGGAGATATGGAGGTAGATATAGGTATAGATGGAGGATGGATAGAAAGGGAAGAAAATTTCTTGCACTAGATGCAATGATTTTTGTGTATACTTCTAATTCTATTTCATTACTTACATTAGATGCATTGATTTCATTAAATATTTTAATTTATAATCTGTTTGATTTCTTGCATTATATGAATTTATTTTAATGTACATGTTGATTCCTAATCCTATTTGATTGCTAACATTAGATGCATTGATTTTAGTGTGGATGCTGATTTCTAATCCTATCTGATTTCTTGCATTAGATGCATTTATTTTGAGTATAGATGTTGATTTATAATCCTATTTGATTTTTTGCATTAGATGCATTGATTTTAGTGAAGATGTTGATTTCTCATTTGATGTAACTAGATGTATGGTGTACATTAATTTCCAGGTAATTATATGACCATTGTGCATTGATTTCAGTGTAAGAACAAAAAAATATTGATGCCATGCATTATGATTAATCTCGTGTAGATAATCTCAAATGAAATAAAATCGAATAAAACTAATTTGTAAATTTTACATATCCACGTATCTTAAAATTGAATAGAAATTAATATTTGAGTTTTTTAAAATTGAATAAAACTTATTTCAATTGTAAGGAATTAATTGAAATACTTGGATAGTGAATTAAATTTAGGAAAGTTGATAATATTATATAAAATTATAAAAATGTTATCATATATATATTTTTTGACCAATATTAAATTCCAGTATGATTGACTTGTATCATGTTATGACTAAGCTCTTGTAGATAATCTCAAAATAAATAATATTGAATAAAACAAATTTGTTTTTTACATGATATCTTTTAAAATTGAAGAAAACTTATTTCAATCCTATTTGTGTTTTTTAATTGAACCTCGAGATAGGAAATTGATTGAAAATTTACTTAAAAAAGTTGACCATGTAATGGTATATGGGTGGGTCACAAAAATTTCCATATATATATATTTTTATTATAATATGGATGACTTTAGAATTCAAATAATTTATTTTAAAAATTGAATTGTAATAGCATACATGTTGATTGCACTAAAAGCAACTTTCTACAAGCCAATATGAAGCATGATTGTAATTCTTTCCATGCTTAATATTAAATTGATACATGATATATTTTAGCTCATTTTAAGTATCAAAGTGACTTACATCATAGTAATATTGTACTTATATCATATTAAGACTAAGTTCTTGTACACGACCTTAAAATAAATAAAATTGAATAAAACTTATTTGTTGTTTACCATACATCTTTTAAAATTGATTTCAATCCCCAATATATATTTTAGTTCATTTTAAGTATCAAAGCAACTTGAATCATAACTTAAGATTGTACTTATTTTCTTAGTCTATGAAACTAGAAATCAACATTGTTATATTTTTTAATAAAAGTTATAGTATATCGAAAAAATTTAAACTAGCGAAATAATTTTAGCAGATCGATAATCTTCAAAAATTGATGAACATCAATAAACAAGATTAATAGAAATTCACAAACTGAAACAATGAATGTATGAATAAAATATCCATATAAAAATATATACAAATTACAAATATCACATGAAAATCCATAAAATGATCAAATAATAAGCATGATCCATAAACTGAAATAATGTTCATGTACATCCATAAGTTGTCTAGGTATGAACCTAAGCAATGTTTGTATCACATGTGAATGTGCCCTATGAAATGGGACTGAAAAAATACAAACTATCCACTCTAAGAACCATCATAACTCCTATGTGAGTTCCTTCGTGTAAAGTAACTGTCCATATTCTTGTACTGAAATATAACACATTCAAATTCAAACATATTAAATCATTTATTTGTACAAAATAAGAACATGGAAATAAATTATTTTGAACCACATTTTTTAGTTACATATATGAATATACTAACCTCACTTGAGTCCAAATGCAAGTCAGATAGGATGGGGGTTTGATGAATATGGTTTTAGTGCTCCCCTTCTTGTGCTTGAATGGTTGAGGCCTGCATCGATGGACCTGCATCGTCAGTGCCTCTATACCCAACATCCCACCCACGTTTCCACATAATTGTGACATCGAAAAAATTATACATATTGACATGTGTACATAATGGCAAGGATAATTTATAATTATTCTACGAATTAATTGGCATATGCATAACTTGAAAAAATAAATAAATGAAAACTTAGGAATAAAAACGTTTACCTCAATTGTTGGTCCATGTGCTTGTACAAAGTAACTCTCCTCCACATGAATTTTATGAGGTGGAGGTGGCTATGTAGGAGAATCCATCGAAGCATTCTTTGGTGGAGGATGGTCTAGTTGATCAACTGCCGGATCTAATGACCTCATAAGCTCATCCATGTAGTTGGGTTGTGTCTACATGTTATCATGAAATTATTAATATAAATGAAATATAATATGAACTAGAAATTAATTTAAATAATTATGCATAATTTGACAATAAGAGCCAAAAGTTTTGTATATATATTTACATATTCTGTGTCACACGGTTTGTGCACCCTCCAAGTGTCATGGATGGCATCACGATACATGCATGCATATGAAAAAAGTTGTTCAATGGGTAAACGTGAGAGAAATGAATCATCATATAAATGAACTGGTGGGTCACCAAGCAATGGTGGTGGTCTGCTAATATCTCCATGCAATGCAACATGTGCACTGACCAATGAAGTTCACATGTTATTTGCAATGGTATGCCTGGTCTCAAAACTTAGTTGTGATGTCTCCCCAAGATCTGTCTACAAAACCACACATGCCCAGGGTCCCTATGATCCCCATCACGATCATAATTACATCCCATGTTGGGTGCATAATAATGAGATCCGGTATCAATGTTATCCGCCCTCATGTGTAGAACAAAATCTTCATGTATATGCTTGGAAAAGTAAAAGGTGAGCTAGTCATGGTGGGGTAATTGGCCCTAATATCCAATGAATCAATTATACACAAAAGGGGTTGCATCAACATTCTTAAAATATTTGAGTGGAACCATACCTTTATTTCTATCAGGATGATTCGAAGGGATGTTGAACAACTCCCCATGAACATCAATGTTGTTGGTTTCCACTTTCACCACCTCCCAAGTATGTGTGCCTCTAACCTCACACCTCCTAATCCTTTATATGTAATGTAGGAGGAGGATCTGTGGGCCCAACCTCTGATTTGTCTCGATCAACCTATTGATGCTTACCATCATTAAAGACAAATAACGACTGGTAGGTGAAATATCAGGGATGTTATGCATCTCTCATTTGATCCATGTATGTTGGATTGTAACATCCTCCAATGTGATATGTGTTGTGACATTGTCCCATGGAGGGATTGACGTTGCACTACGTTCCTCAGCTTCACCCTGCTAAGGGTATGAAAATCATAAAAATAATTTAGCATATATATGTAACCAACTAGAAGCATAATAGCATATACATCAAATTTAAAAATGTCCATTGAAGAGGATTTAAAAATTAAAGACTCTTTTAAGATATAAAAACATAAAGTTTAAAGAGGATTTTAAAATGTGGGAGGTGTACCTAAAACAACTGAAGAAGGTATAATATTGGTAGCATTAACATCAATAGAGATAGAAACACTACCTTTGACACCTTGACTGGCGTTGGATGCAAGATATATGAGTGGAACGTACACTCTGGGTGGGCTATGTGATCTATCACAAGCCCAACCATGTATATCAGATCCCCTCGCACTTCGACTACCTATGGTTGGGGGGGTGTATACGATATGCCTCTTCATATTACATACGATACATATAAACTAATCCAAGAAAAAAATGTTGACTAAAATACTACATATAATAAAAAACTATTACATAATACATATAAAGTAATCCAGGAAAAAAATGTTGACTTAGAAATAAATTTGACAAGAAAACTATTTCTAAACACAGGTAGAATAATCTAGCCTAAAGTCCTAAATTTTAGAGTCCATTTTTAGATAATTTATCAACCAAAGTATTGAATTCCATGTAAACACGGTCTAAAGAATTGATCGAATCTACCTTCATACTTTTTCCCATTTCTAAATAATGCATTTTATTCATAGGACATAAATATTTAAATATATATGTTAAAAATTGAAATAAAGCTATTTGAAAAACTAATGAAATTTTATGCCAACCAAATACTCCAATATACTTTAAGTCCTTATAATGTTTAACTTTAACATGCGATATGTACTAGGTGCAAGTACATGAAGATAATGTTTCTTGTACAACGCACTATATAATGAAACAATATGGTACAAAATAGAACATATTCAAAATGTTTTTTATTCACTTTAAATGCACTTTTCATGATGGATTTAATGTATCTATAAATAAAAATGTATTGTTGAAACTTGAACTGATATCTATAGTTATATAGTTAAATGATATATATATTATGTTTTAAATAGTTATGTTATGTTAAATGGTATAGCTATGTTATAAGATAGTTATAATGTTATGTTATACAATATTTTTAATAATTTATAGTCATGTGATATATATATGTGTGTGTGTGTATGTGTGTGTGTGTGTGTGTGTGTGTGTGTGTGTGTGTGTGTGTGTGTGTGTTATGTTAAGTAATTATATAATTATGTTATGAGTTGTACTTATGTTATATGCTATGTTATAGTTATAATATATATGCGTGAGATGTTAAATAATTTTATGTTATAAAATAAATAGTTATATAGATGTGCTATGTTATAAACAATATAAATAGAACTATAATATATAGCCATGTGATGTTATAACATTATCATAGTTGAATATATATAGTTAGATTTATAATTATACAATTAGGTTTTGAAACATATATATGTTAAATAACTTTATGTTATGTTAAATATTTATAGAACTATATTATGTTATATGTGTGTGTGTGTGTGTGTGTGATGTTATCGTTAAATAATAGTTAAATATAGTTATGTTGTAGTTATATATAGCCTTTGTACATATATATAACAAGAAACATTAGATTTTTTAGTTTAGAGATTAAAATTTTAACTTTAAAGAATTAATTAAATTTTAAAACTAATATTACTATATTTGTTTTTAAAAAAATATTTAAAATATAAATTAATTTAAATTTAAACAATATAATAAAATAAATTTTCTTATTTGATAAATAGAGGTTTACCATGAGAAAAATTTCAAGCTCCTAATTTATTTATTGATTGGTTATAGTTTGGTTGTTTTCTCTTTTAGATTTTTTTGGGGTATATTTCGAGTCAAATTTGTTAGAAATTTAAAATGCATTTTAAATAACAAAAAATTAAAAAAAAATTGAAAATTTGTTTCACAAAATTCCTAAATACTTTAAAACCTAAAATAATTAGATAATTTTTTTACTAGTCAAAATAAAAAAATATTCATAACAAAAATGCCACCATTGCAAGTAAGAAAAAATAAATTAAAACCTAAATTATAATTCTTTTGGTGGTTTGAAAGTGTTTTCTAGGTATTTTGTGGGTTTTTAGGTTGTTTTGTGGTTTTCTAAGTTGTTTTTTTGTTGATTTAAAGGTTTTTTGTGGTTTTCGTGGTTTTTTTTATGGTAAGTTAGTTTCTTTTTTTTCTTTTTACAAATGAATTTATTTAATTTTGCATGAAAAATAAATTAAAAAATATAAAAAGGATAAGAAACCTACCATTGTTTGAGCTTCTGGGATGTTGGAGGGGTTTTTGGTGAGGTTTGATGGATTGCTCCATGGTCCAATCACTCGATCGAGCTCCAGTACCTCAATCGAGCTCTTGTTTATCCTACAGTCTGTGGAGAAATGGTGTGTGCAGAATGTGACCATGTGTTTCAATAAAAAATAGGGGCTTGATCAATTCCTCACACTTGATCGAGCCCTCAAGTGTGATTGAGTGTTAGAGCTTGATCAAGCCATAATGCTCGATCAAGAACTTAAACATAGCCTGATCGAGTGCTTAAAATTCTCCTTCGAGCTCTTTTTTTTTAAACTAAACACACCCTCCCTTGACAAGAAGTGTATTCGAGCTCCATGTTATCACCCAAGAAATCTAGAAGTTAATATTGATAATTAAGACTATCATAAGTACAAACAAAATGATTACTTCTATATTCCATATGAAACTATATTTAAAAAATGTTAATATCAAATGAACAAACAACATTATGATGTAGGGAATAAGTGAATATATCCCAAATATAAACTAAAAGTTTCAACCTAAAAACGATAATATGTGAGACTGATAATACTAATTCTCCACTTTTGAGTAGAATTCACTAAAATGCAGATTGGCCTCTTATAAATATAATATGATCTTATCAAGTTATGTTTATCTAATCTTCTAAATTGTACTCTTCAACTATAACATATATTCCAAAAATTTCTCTTATAAATGTCTTAGATATTTTAGGCCATAAGCTCCATCTTGGCTATGATTTCCTATCATTGTATCCATTTTTCCTCTACTACATCAATAATTTATTTTTTTTGGGCTAAGTTGTGTGGCTCATGAGATGACTACATGCTTAACCTTTGGCTTGAGAAACTATGACTCAAGGGCATCCGAGTTGTCAAAATCACCTAGGGATCACACCTAACTTGGAGCACACCAGCCCTTAACATGGATAGTTTTTTTCCCACAGATTTTCGAACCAGTGACCTTCACATTAGAGATTTCCTTAACAATATACCTCATAGTCATCTATTCTATGCCCCATGTGCACATCAATAAATAATTTTTAGTTATATACATTATATTCACAAAAAAAATTAAATGTGATTATTTTATTATATATTTATGATTTGGTCACCAATTTGAAACTGAGTGGGAAAAAATATAGTCATGTTAAGGGTTGGTGTGGGCCAGGTTGGGTGCAATCCGCAGGTGATTTTGATGGCTTAGATGCCCCTAGGTTGCAGTTTCTCAAGTTACAGGTCAAGCCTAATGTAATCTCTAGTGAACTTGGACCACTTGATAAACAAATATATATATATATATATATATATATATATATATATATATATATATATATATATCTGTGTGTTTGTGTGTGTGTGTGAGTGAGAGAGAGAGAGAGATTTTTTATAAATTAAAAAATCAATATAATACAAACACATTTTATATAACCTTAAGGTGAAAAAAATAAAAAATAAAAAATCTTTATAAATAAATTTTTTTAAAACTCCTAATAAATATCAATGTAACAGAAAAATAAATTTAACAAAAAATACATTAATAAAATATTAAAAAAAAAATAGTATTGTTTAATAAAAAATATAAAATGTATATTTGGTATTTATAAAATAAAAAAATACAACATCTAGTCCTATGAAATCCTTTAGTGCAATATTATTTTCTAAAAAATATATACACATTTTGATTTTAACAGGTACATAAAATATGCTTAAGAATAAAAAAGAGAAGGAGGGAGAGAATTAAAACAAAAAAATTATAATATAGAGATGTCATTTGGTAATCCTTAATTTTAGCAATCTCTGAAAACCCATTTCTTAATATAATTTATTGTTTTGATAAGATGCTATCTAAAGCATTTGATTCCCTAAGAAAATGAAAATTTGGACACCATCAAATTCCTCTTACAAGGCTAAGATTTTAGCTTGCCAAGATTCTAAATACAAAACACGTAATTGAAATATTTTGTTAGCTCATTCCACAATTGTCTTTGAGTCTCCAAAATTCTAATATTCTTTAACTTCTTCATTCTAGGTAAATACACGACACTCGAAAGACTAATCAATTTTTCCTTTTGATTAGTGTCCATCCCTAACCCTATTTTTATGAAAATTTAAAGAGAAGAAGAAAGATAAAGGGCCATCGTTCCTCCACATTGACTTAGAGGGCATGCTCCATTAACAATTCCATATGGAAAATTTTCTTTCTATTGAATATATTTTACTTGCCTTATTTTCTTTGGATTCTCTAGCTTGATCTGTTCCAAAAATCTGTTGCTTATTTTTTGAGCTTGGAATGTAAAATTAATGTAGGCATTCTGAAATAAAATTGCATTTTTGGAAAGAGATATTCCCCATAAATTAAATAAAGGATGGAATTTTAACTTGGAACATACCGAGCTTTTTATCCAACACCAAATACTTTCTTCCACTATAAAACCCTACCAATTTCCCAAAAAATTCAACTAATTTTTCACCTATTGCCAAATAAATTTTGGGATAGGTAAATGTATAAAACGGTGGGGAACTGTTTCTTCTTCTCTCTTATACATCATACATATGTTGGGGCGCATTACATCTTCTCTTTCTACAAGCATCCCATCTCATAATTGTTTTGACAATAAAATCCACATAAAAATATTAACTTTAAGATGCCTTTGGCCTTTTCATATAAAATTGTTCCACCAAGGAGGTCTCTACTACATAGTGGTATCCAAAATAGCTTGATATGCTAATATATTTGTAATGCCTTATGTCTATAAATTATAATACGAAGTCACTTTATCATTAATGTTGTCTTGTAATATATCCCTAAAGAATTTAAGTATATAAATATAATTCTCCCATTATATATTCCAAGGCTCATCAAGTCCTACACTTGTTGTGTGCATCCAAATTTTAGAATTCAGGACATAATCATATTGAACTAAAGCATCAACTAAATTAAGCATACTTTTTTTTTTTATGCAGGAAATACAACAAGCCTTCAGACAAACTGAATTTTCCTTCGCCTCCTATCCAAGGATCCCTTATGAGGAAACTTGACACCTTGATCTCACGCGCCATGAAATATAGCTCTCAACCTTATTTAATGCTTGGACCTTATTTTACCAAATAATGGAGGATCCCTTAACATATTTACGCTCTAACCTAATTCAATTATCTAGAGAGTCATTTTTAATATTTTTTACAAAAAATGATTTCATTCCACAACAAAAGATAGAAAATAGCTCGCCAAATCTCTTCTCAACCAATGAATCAAAAAATACAACTAGATCATGAAAACACCATCCACCAGAACACTTAGGTTTCACAATTTTTCTCCATTTAAACAATACATTAAATTTTATGGAATTTTAACCTGACCATAAAAATATTTTGCATATTTTTTTAAGACTACAAATAACACTTCTAGGAACTCTCATCAAGGTAATCTATTAAACTAGGATGGCCTCTAAAACTTCTTTCACTAGGATCCATTCACCTAAGGGACAATCATCAGTTGAATGAAAAACCAATGTTATCCTCCATCTTTTCAATCAACCACCGCTATTCATGTACTCGATAACCATTAGGTTTAAGGTACAAACCAAAATATTTAGACGCTTCATCTAAAAACTAAAAATTATAAGGAAGAACTAATTTAAGAATATTTTTTATTTCCTTATCAATATTTGACCGCATACAAAATAATTGTATTTATTGATCAACATACTAGACACAGTGAAAAAAATAGGATTATTTGCATAATTTTCCATCCCCTTATCATTGCTAATCCAAAAAAAAAGTACATCATCAATGTAGAGTATATGAGTAAGCAAGAATTGCACAATAAAATGTATTCCTTTGATATCACCACTTTTTGTAGCCTTTAATAATAGTAAATTGAGTCCCTCAATAACCAAAATCAAGAGAAGCAAATATAATGGAGAACCCCACCTCACACCTTTTCAAGAATATAAAATTTGAGAAGGTATAACAATTATCAAAATTGAAAATTTTGTGGAGGAAACACAATCCATAATCCAGTTCATAACATTAAATTCCAAACTAATTTAAATAACAATTAATCTAAGAAAGAAAAAATAATTCTACCATATGCTTTCTTTAAATTTTCCTTCAAAAGCCCAAAGGGTGGCAACTTGTTGGTGATTGAGTGTTGTGTTAAGGCACTCATTTGTAAAGGTCACCGGTTCAAACCTCGTGGGTGGGCATCAGGCGTAAGCCTATGAACCTTGATGTGTATTGTCAGCAGGGGATGATGCCAGCCAGGAAGGTTTTCATTGGCAGTAGCGCGATGTGATCTTGTGTGGAAAATATGATTGTATGGTTCTCGTTACCAGTTTCCCTCCTGATATATAAAAAAATAAAATAAATAAAAATAAATATATAAATAAATAAATAAAATTTCCTTCAAAATAATTGCAGGGATATTCTTTGTTTTAAACGAATGGATAACATCTTTTACCAGCCCTAAAGAATCATTAATCAACTTGTTTGAAAAGAATGCAAACTTATTATTATAAATATGATTTGAAATTCCCTCCTTGGATATATTTGTAGTTACCTTTTCATTATATTATAGATTACTTTGCAAAGATAAATCAGGTGAAAATCCTCAAAGGATTTGAGTGTAGATCTATTACAAATTAAAGTTATAAAGGTGGAACTAAAACTAGAGGAGATGTACCCCTTCTTCATATACTCTTCAACCACCTTTAATATGTCTTATCCCATAAGCTAAAAAAAAATCAATCCAAAGTCCACCCATTCAAACTTGCAATTTTGTCCCTTTGCATTTTAGCTATTGTCAAACCAATCCCTTCTAGCTCTAGATTTCTACCAATTAAAACTAATTTTTTTTGGAAAAAAATGAGGAAAATTTTTTATTACTTCCATATATTCCCTTATGTTGAATTTCCCAAGATCCTAAAATAATTTTGAGAAATATCTTACCCCTTTTTTAGTTCTTTCATTTGGTATATCCTTTCATCTCCCATATGTGATTGACATTTCTTCTATGCTTAGAATACCTAGGAAATTACTTTGAATTACTATCGCCTTCTAAAAGCTGTTATCACATATAAATTTTCAATTTTTGATTGATATGGTTATTAGCCTAGGTCTCACTTTGTCTCATAAAAATTGGTTCATGAAATTGATGAAAAATCATGAAATAGTCATTATCCTTTGTCTAAAGTAGCCCATGGGTCATGTCATTAGAGTCAAATCCATCAAAATCCACCTTAGGTTCACATGCATTGGTTTAAAGTTTGATAGTGGCCACCTATCTAATTTTTCCCAATTCCACAACAAATATAATTGCAAACAGGCAGATTTCACTACGGAATCACCTAACTATTCAGTACTGAATCTGCCATGTTTATAGTTACTGAAAACGCTACACGATCATGATTTTTTTGCACCAATAAAAGGATGATGATATTTCAATGTTTTTAGAGGCTTTGGGTGAATGTGAATTCATGTGATTGGTTATTACATTCATCCAAGCATGCATAATCATGAGTGTCATTCATCATTACCTTTCACTCCTCCCATTTGTCATTATTCCTCATATATTTTAATTTCAATTTTTAAAATCAACTCCAAAGCTCCTCTCTGTGATACTCCTTTTGATATTTTCATGCAGCAGTTGATTATTATCATTGAAGAGTCCAACTCCATCACAAGAAACTTGTTGTTCAAATTGGTTTCTTTGTAGGTGACACCTTTTCAAGAAAGGCAATGTAGTATAAAGGAAGATGGCCATGAAAAATAAAACAAACAAAGGAGGCTCCTGTGTGAGATATGAACCAATGGACCTCAAGCTACTAAATGGAAGACCCTAGTGTTGCATATGACTTCATCAAAGCTGGTTACATGAGATTTTACCACAAGATACAAAGGGATTTATGTATTTTTTGACTTTTTGAGTAGTCAACTTCAAGAGAATTTTCTGGGAGAACAGAGATGAATTCTAAAAAAATGAGAGAGTTTATTTTCAAGAACATATCAAAAAACATTAACCTCTTTCACTTTTCTCAGTGATTCTACAAATTGGGAGATTCACATATTTCTTTGGGCTCTATTTTCAACATGTGCGTTTTCCTATTTGAGACATGTTTTTCAAATTATGGTTCTAGACACCTGAAGATGTTTTTCAAAACACCAAGAGAGGTTTTTCTTCAGCATGAACTGATTGAAAAAAAGGTCCCCTTGTTTTAAAACATCTATCAAGGATCTGAAGATATGGGATCATTTTTTAGCTCTAATTTTCAGAAAAAACAGCTTCATTTTTTTTTTATAGATGAACTTACGGAAGATGAAAATGGTACTTTTTTAGGAGGGTAAGAAGTATTTTGAACCAAGTTTTCATTCTCATGCTTCATATTATCCTATTACATATCCATAGGTAAATTTGGAAGAAGGAAAGCACAATTTTCAAGCTTTCTGCCAATTAGGCCATTTCGTAGCGAATCCCATGTTTGAAGTCCATATTTTGCTACACAATCGCTATAGGTGAATTTTTTCTTAAAATAAAAGCTATGGTGAAAATAAAAGTGGAATTTTTTTTTTATTTAGCTCTTTAGCCTCAAGGAATACCCTTAAATAGTCATAAAGGTGAAGGGTTATGCAAAAGGTGGATTTTGAAGTTCGCTACGAAATGAGCGCTACGGAATTTTTTGTACATGACTGTTTTGGCAGTCAACTTCAAGTTTAATTTATTACCATATGAAAAATTATTTTTGAAATATGAAAGAGGTTGTTCTTCAGAATAAGCCCATATACAAAAACCTCTCTCAGTTTCTACAAATCCATCAGGGTTTGGAAATTATGCACTCATATTTGAGGCCTATGTTTCAGAATTTTCACTAACCAAATTTATCAAAACATTGTAAAATTCGACTTCGAGGAGGTCCAACGCAACATCAACATGGCATAATGACACATCAGTGCTCCATTACACTCATAATTTTTTTTTTTTTTAGTTTATAAGGGTTATTAAATATATTTGTTGAACTATTTAATGAAGAAGAGTCCTTTTAGTATTTAAACTCTTCAAAACAAAAATATCCCTATGAAGTAACCAAGTGATGTAATCCTATTTGAAATAGGTCTCTGATTTG
Source organism: Pinus albicaulis (assembly GCA_034641835.2). NCBI lineage: Eukaryota > Viridiplantae > Streptophyta > Pinopsida > Pinales > Pinaceae > Pinus > Pinus albicaulis. The sequence goes on along the minus strand of JAXQQM020084063.1, from coordinate 180,011 downwards.
GGAATTCAAAGCTATCAAGGTCTGAAAAAATTTGTATGAGTCGTCACTCTATAAATGAAAGAGTTTTAGAGTTAGAAAGGATTGATTTGATGTCATGCTACAAGCTACTTTTGTAATTTTTTTCAGTCAATAATATACTATTTCATAAAGATTCTCTCAGACCTGAGATTCATAATGCACTCTCATATATGTTTGTCTTATATATATATTTGTTGTTTATTCAGTTTGGTTTATGTGTAATCACTTGGAATTCTTGGTATGCATATGGTTTACTTTTCAAGTTATGTTTTGATGAGAGTGCACACATGCCTCAACTTCCATGTTAGAATTTTTTCATGTAATTGAGTTCCCTTTGACACCATGCCCAATTTTATATATTAGTTAACATCCTTCACCTACATAAAAAACATTCAAAACACAATCAATAGTTAGCCATCTTTATTTTCAAGCATTGTCTATTGAATATCATACATTTCCTTGAGATAGCCCTCTTAGGTTGGAAAGGCTAAGTTCCAACTAAGGTTTGAGAGTGTTACTCTAGGTTGAATGGTGGAGCATCCCATCTGTACCAACTTAGTGATACCATTTTTGGTGATATATGAATACATATTTTCTGAAGCTTGTGCTCAAACAGAAATGCTGAACTCTTGGAGGTAGCAGGAGCTCAGAAGGATTCCAAATTGCATTCTACCTTGGCGCCTCCATTCTTAAAGAATTCAGAAGTTCATAGATTCATGGTGACTCTGCTGCTTGAATATCAATAGCTTGATGAAGTTCCAAGTTGAGTTCTATTGCAAGAAATAATGCAATGTATGCTTCTATGGTTCGGTATCACATCCCTGGTTTTCCAAATCCTATGGCAAGAGTTAATTGGACAACTTATCTTTTGATATTTAAAGATGAAAAGAAAGATAATGTTGCACTTCACTTAGTTAGATTCCATATGAATTTCCATAAGTTTCAAGTTGATTTTCATGAATATTGTCTCATGAAAGTGTTTATGACAACCCTAGAGGATGAATCTAGAACATGTTATGAAGGGTTGCAACTAGGAAGCTTGTTCTCTCGAATATATTTCCATAAGACTTTCTTAGAACATAATGAGAAAACTCATTATTCTTTATCATTGTTACAATACTATTGTGAATTTTGTGAGGTTTTCATTCCATATGTTACAACTCTTGGTGATAATGGAGAGTGCATGGATGAGGATATGTTAGAGGCACTTCATGATTTCTCTTCCCATGTTAGTGTTCATGATAATCAAGAAGGTTTCCAACAAGAAGAAATGTCTTCTTTGATTGAAGACAAAATATATCAAAAATTTCATATTCAAGTCATATTACATGAAATTTATGAGGATTTGCAACCTTTTCAATCTATATTCAGTCAAAGGTATGAGCCAAATCATTCAAATTATTTTTCATCCCATTCCTTTTCTAAAATTTTATGTCAAGAAGAAAACCCTCAAGATCGGATTGTTGAAGATACATGCATGAAAATTATGAACAATGAATTTGATGAAAGTTCACTTTTGGGTAAAATCGAGCTACATGAAGAGCTGAATATACATGTTTTACCTATTCTATTTATGGATCATAAAAAATGACATGGATGATATGCATAAAGTTTTTTGTATAGGAGTTGTTAGTACTCAGAATCAAGATGAAAATCCTCAAGAAAAACTACCAAAGATTATATCTGATTTGCTTGATAATAAAAATAGTAGTTTTGATACACACAATATGGATGTCATGTGTAAAGATGTTAAAGGATGCATGGATGGTTTTGTTGATTTACACGAGGGGAAGAAAAATTTATTGTTTCCTTTTCATTTGATGATGTTCTTGGAATTGAAGACATAGGACAAAATAAGCCATCAATTATGAATGAATTCAGCTCTCATGGTTTTAGTCATCAAGAAAAGGTGATCTTTCATGGTTTCCAAGATCCTAAAGTAAGTCTGTTGCAATCATCACCGAAGACAAATTTTTTATTTCTTATGGAGCATGGATTCAATTTTCATTCTGATTTTCCAATAGATAACTCACTTCCAATATGGTTGGAGGTTTTATTTCAGTTGAATCAAGCATGAAGATTGCAACAATTAGGGTAGGTAGGAGTGTGTGTGAATAAGCTCAAGTATTTTGAGCATATTTTCAGCATGTATAGATTTAATCTTCAGCTTGGATTGCAATTTTCAACAAGCTTGAGCTCGAGGAGAAGGCCATAAGAACTTGGCGATGTCTTCATCAATTTCAGAAAAAATCAGTTTTTGAAGGAAGGAATTGGAACTACAAGTTCTTTGATGTACCACAGGGGCACACCATCCCTAGTGGAGCCACTATTATCACATATAAAATTTCAATTTTTGATTGATAGGGTTATTAAACTAGGTCTCATTTTTTCTCATAGAAATTTGTTCATGAAATTCATGAAAACTCGTGAAATAGTCATTATCCTAAGTCTAAAACATCCCATGGGTCATGTAATTAGAGTCAAATCCATCAAAATCCACCTTAGGTTCACATGCATTGGTTTAAATTTTGATAGTGGCCACCTTTTTTATTTTTCCTGATTCCGCAGTGAATACAACTAGAAACGAGAAGATTTCGCTACGGAATCACCTAACCATTTTGTAGTGAATATGCTAGGTTTATAATTGAAAATGCTTCGAGATCATGTTTTTTTCCACCAATAAAAGGATGATGAGCTGTCAATTCTTTTAGAGTTTTTGGGTGCATGTGAATTCATGTGATCAATTATTATAGTCATCCAAGCATGCATAATCATAAGTGTAATTCATAATTACCTTTCACTCCTCCAATTTATTGTTATTCCTCATATATTTGAATTTAAATTTTTAAACTCAACTCCAAAGCTCTCCTCTATCATCCTCCTTTCGATATTTGCATGCGGCAGTTGATTATTCCAGCTCCATCACAAGCAACTTGTTGCTCAAATTGGTTTTTTTGTAGGTGCCACTTTTTCAAGTAAGGCGACGTAGTATAAAGGAAGATGACCATGAAAAATAAAACAAACAAAGGATGTTCCTATGTGAGATATGAACCCATGGACCACAAGCTACTAAATGGAAGACCCTAGTGTTGCAGAGGAATTCATCAAAAATGGTTACATGAGATTTTACCGCAAGATACAAAGGGATTTCTGTATTTTTTGACTTTCTGAGCAATCAACTTCAAGATAATTTTATGGGAAAAAAGAGATGAATCCTAAAAAACTGAGAGAGTTTATTGTCAAGAATATATTAAATAACATTAAACTCTTTTACTTTTCTCACAGATGCTACAAATTGGGATATTCAGAGATGTCTTTTGGCTCTATTTTTTGAATGCATTTTTTCCTGTTTCAGACATGTTTTTCAAATACAGATTACAGACACTTGAAGATGTTTGTCAAAAAACCAAGATATTTTTTTCTTCAGCACGAACTTATTTACAAAAAACGCCTCCTGTTTTTAAACAAATATAAAGTATCCAGAGATATGAGATCATTTTTTAGCCTTAATTTCACAAAAACCAGCTTCATTTTTACTTGTAGATGAACTTGCTAAAGATGAAAATGTTGCTTCTTGAGGAGCGTAAGAAGTATTTTGGACCAAGTTTACCTTATCATGATTCATCTTATCATATTACACAACCATAGGAAAATTTTGAGGAAGGAAAGCATAATTTTAAAATTTTCTGCCAATTATGCCATTTCCTAGCAAATCAGAGGCTTGAAACCCATATTTTGCTACGAAATTGTTGTAGGTCACTTTTTCTTAAAATAATAGCTATGGTCAAAATAAAAGTGGGAATTTTTTTTTGTTTAGCTCATTAGCCCCAAGGAAGACCCTCCAACAGTGAGAAAGGTCAAAGGTTATGCAAAAGGCGGATTTTGGATTTTGCTACAAAATGAGCGCTACAAAATTTTGTGTGTATGATTGTTTTAGTAGAAAGCTTCAAGTTTAATTTCTGACCAAATGAAAAATGATTTTGGAAATTTGAAACAGATTTTTCTTCCGCTCAATTCCATCTATAACAACCTCTCTCAGTTTCTGCAAATCCATCATGGTTTGGAAATTATGAACTCATCTTTGAGGCCTATGTTTCGGAATTTTCACTAACCAGATTTATGAAAAAATTGTAAAATTTGACTTGGAGGAGGTCCAAATCAACATCCACATGGCATAATGACACATGAACACTCCATTACACTCATTATATTAGTCGGTTACAGTTGATAAGGGTTATTAAATGGATTTGTTGAATTATTTAAAGAAAGAATAGTCCTTTCTCTATTCAAACTCTGCAAAATAGAAATATCCCTAGGAAGTATCCAAGTGATACAATCCTATTTGAAATAGGTCTCTAAGGTGGGAATTCGAATCGAGCATGGTGGAAAATCATTTTTATGAGTCATCGCTTTATAAATGAGAGATTTTTAGAGTTAGAAAGGGTTAATTTGATGTCATGCTACAAGTTACTTTTGTAATATTTTTCAATCAGTAATATACAATTGCAAAAGGCTTCTCTCAGACCTGAGATTCATCATGCACTCTCATATATGTTTGTCTTATCTATATATTTGATGTTTATTTAGTTTTATTTATGTGTAATCACTTGGAATTCATGGCTAAGCATTCTCCAATTTCCTGTATGCATATGGTTTACTTTTCAAGTTATGTTTTAGTGAGAGTGCACACATACCTCAGCTTCCATATTAGATGTTTTTCATGTAACTTAGTTCCCTTTGACTCCATGCCCAATGGTATCTATTAGTTCACATCCTTCACCTACATAAAAAAACATTAAAAACGCACTCAAGAATTAGCAAAGCATTTTCTACTGAGCATCATACATTTCCTTAAGAGAGCCCTCTCAGGTTGGAAAGTCTAAGTTCCAAGTAAAAGAGGTTTGAAATAGTTACTCTAGGTTGATTGGTGGAGCATCCCATTTGTACCAACTTAGTGATAACAAAATCCAGAAACATTGGTTTTTAGACACCATTTAAGTTCTTATATTTCCAATATACTATGTGTCTTCCTTTCTAAATCAATAATCAACTTCTTTTCATAATTAGAAAGGATCCCTTGTTGATTTATGTTTTGAATACTTGTTATCTTTTCATCCACCTCTGGATTGAAATGAAAATTTTGTTCTTATTTTTGTGTAGCCCATTGAGATACAACCATTTTAATATATTTAATTTTATTCATAGATTGTTCCATAATGGGATCAGATTGAGAATCGACTAAATGGGATCGATTATTCTTTACCAAATTGTCAAATTAGTCCACCTACAACCAACCTCAATTAAATTTTAAAGGGGGACTAAGTTATTTAATCCGAAGTTTTCAATTTGTAATATAATTGTATGGTGATCAAAGAGTTGTTCGATCCCCACCCAAAAAAAATAATATTTAACTTCGTTGTACTTCATTTAAAAAATATTCATTATCTAAGATAAGTTATGTAATGACTATATAACATGGAATTGAAGTTGAAAATTTTCTATACAATGTTAAGTCATTTATTGCAGTTTTTCCGCTAAATTAACTACCAACATGCACCTCCACTTATAACAGTATCTATAATTAATATAAATGTATCATATTTTTTTTTAAATATGGATTCAATTTTAAAAACCATCCACACTATCATAACATAACATCAATTAATATTTTTATTTTTCTTAAATTTTTCATTAGGAGTGGGCATTTTTTAGGGCGATGGTTTGGAGTATGCCTTAAATTTTGTTTTTCTTGGCTAAGATCCCATCTTCCTTGAATGTAAGGAAATGGGCTAATGGTCCAAGACCCAAAGGCATTTGGCAGGAGAAAAATCCTGCCCTCTTATGGACCACCAACCGGTAAAATAAGGTGGCTTGGTTTTCCTTGAATAAAAGTTACGAGTGAGATCACATTTGCATATAGAAACCACGAATGATTATCCTGATTATTGGTTTGAATACTTAGCTATGATAGATTTTCCTATTGTTTAAAAAAAGAATTGTACCACAATAGTTTAAATGTTTTAAATTTCAAAGTTCAAATTTGTTAAAAAATTTGGTAAATATTTATTAAAATCATAAGTTTGATGTATAAAGTCTCCATAATCCTAGTGCCACAAAGGCTTTTCAAAGCCACACATCTATAAATGAATTCTAAAACACATTTTAAACCGTATATAATTACAATATGACCAAAGATCATTTCCACATAATTCCAACCAACAAATCTAAAACTTAAAATAGTTAAACAATACTTGTTTATATATAAATATAATTTAAATTATAATCAAACGATTTTCTTTTCGAAATTTAAATTAAAAATACAAAATTTATTACTTTAAAATTTAATAAATATGTCTATATTAAAGTTTTACTTAAAGGTTACTTTAATGATCATGAAACTAATTGGATATTTTTATCAATAACATTTAATAATTTAACTTTGGATGAAAGGTTGTGGGAAAAAAAATTAACTAACTCAATTTTAAATATAAAGGAAAAAAATAGACAAAGACATGAATATGACCTTTTAGTGGAATTTTCAAGGGTTAATATAATGTCGTTGTAGAAATTTGTTAATTTTGAGTTTGGCCATAGTTTCATTTACGACTTTGAGTAGCTGAAATGGTCTCAATGCTTCTTTATGTAGATGAAACAGGAAATTTCTTGATGGCTAAAGACATGATAATGTAAAAAAAAGACTATATATTTCTTAAGGTTAGGGAAAGGTCCTAGATGTCATTCCCGAGAAGGGTGAATCATTTTTCCTTATTATTAACATGTCACCTATGAATCTCATTTTGTTTATGAACTTAATGGAGGAGCCTCAATATCTTCTATAATCAAAGCTATCATAGATGGCCACGCCATCTTTATGTAAGATGGTGATTGAGGAGTGTATTTCAAGTCTTGAGCCATTACGACGGTAAATCCATTGGATTTTCAATTAGTTAACTTGGCAACTAGAAATATGATATCATTATGGCCAAGTGGAAATGCTTGAACAAAAAGTTATTAACAAAATTCCATATATCAAGAAAAAAAAGTTTGGGATAAAAATTAATCCAAGAGATATTTCATATTATAGAAAACATTCATATCATGGTAAAGTATTTCACGGGGAAAGCTTAATCTGAGGGGTGGAACCTGTCAATTATGTAGTAATGATAAAGTAAAACCTAAAATAATGGACGGATTCCTCTTCACTACTAGTTGCTTTGGTTTTATGTAACAAAATTTCATGACATATGTTTGTTGTCTAACTAATACATATGAAAATGCACATCTTTTATTTCGGTTTTGAGTATATGTGGACAAGTGATAGATAGTGGAGCACTTCCTTCCTTCCTCTTTTTTTTTTTTTTTTTATTCGTGAAAATCCTCATTCTCTTAATGTCTATGTCATTAAAAAAAATCAATTATAATGTTGGAGGTCTCCAAGGTTCATAGAACTACACTCATTCTATGGATCAATTATGAAAAATGTAGATTCAATGGTTTTTGGTCTCCTACATGAATTTTTTATTAGTCCCTAGCAAAAGCACTATGAGCTACATCTATAGTCTAGAGGTCTATTTATGGTTCAAACCATGTCAATTAGCTTTATTTTTTTACGGAGAAACCCTCATTCTCATGCATAGTACGTTTGTTTTCTACTCCATGCTACTAAGTCATTGACCTTGCCACTATCTCCATCGCAAAAATGATAGTTTGTGTTCACCTCCCAAATTCATTGATACATTTGGCATTTACCAATATTTAAACATAATAATATTGCCTTAGCTATAAAATTAAAAATAGAGGTTGATTAGATCAAGTTGGCCTCTCATGTGCTTGAGCATGTGCTAAGGTCAATAACAATGAAAGTTTCTTGAGCATGATGATATTATGGAAATCAGAAAATTTTAGATGGACTTAGCTTTTGGATTATAAGAATACATATTTTTAATGCCAAATCTTCTTTTAAAAAAAAAAAAAATGAAATATTTAGGATTCTTCTTGTCAAGCATGAACCCATCCAAAAAAGGAGAGAATGTTATCAAGCTTTTTCTAGAAGTGCATATTGAAAAATCAAATCTTTGAATGATGAAAAATTTAAAAATATCAAGGTTTCCCTTCAAGGACCATGGTATTTGTAGGTGAATATTTTGCTTCAAAGACCATGGTAGTTGTAAAGGAAGCTACACCAGGGAAATGAAAAAATTTATGAATTTGAAAATTTTGTGGTACTTTATATTGAAATTAGAAATGTGAATTCTAATAATGATTTTTTGGGATTGGGTTGAGATTAAAAAGAAAAAACCAAAAATATAGATTGAAATATAATATTCCCTATAATTTATTTCTTGACACTCATTCTTCACTATTATATATCTATAACATAAGAAAATAGGAATTCAGAACTTTAAGAAAATAGGTGCTCGGAACTTTTTATTAAAATTAATTATCAAGGTAAGAAAACCTTATTTTCTAAAAAATTTAACAATATTTTTATACATTAAACAATATATAACCTTAAATATTTTATTAAAAATAAAAATATAAAAAAATAATAAATATTAAAAACATTTAATATATAACCTTAAATATATTATTAAAAATAAAAATAAAATTTTTATTTATTAAATATAATCAAATAAATGATTTGAAAATTTGTTTATCTCTATTCCTTATAAATCAGTGATACATATATTCTTTTTAATTGTAACTATTTCTTTCGTATTTTATAGAAATGAAACATAAATATGTTATTGTGAAAATATGTTTCCGTCCTGTACTTTTGAAAAGCCTTCTCTATAATTATTTTTTATTGAATCACCTTTTATTAGTCCCTGCCACCTACGGCATGGAAGGGACAATAGTAATCGAAATAGATCTAACTGATTAGTCTTGAACTTAAACCGATGCACTTTAAAAATTTTAAAGTATGCTTTGTTACATATTTTTCCTGACAACATTTTCTTTTCCCAATCAAGTATACGAATTTTTTCTATTGACCAATGAGTGTAATTGTCATCTTATTTGGCCTCATACCGAGGCAAGTATGCGGCCAAAGTGACTATATGTATAACAAATCATGAAATTTTCAAGTTCAAAAGAACTAATGCTAACATTAATTCTAAACATTAAATGTCAAATGTCTGAAAACTATCACTCTGAAAATAACATTAGATAATGCTAATAAAAAGCATTATCGACAGCTTACGTTGCCACCCCTTCATCCACCTCTTACGCCTGTCATCACTACGCTGCCACCACTTCTGGTATATTGTTTACTGCTAATAGGTGCCATACACCGATGCCTTTGGATCTCTCCTAATATTCCTAAAGGCAAGTGCTTTTCATAAGAGGTCTTGGTACCGTCACTTCTGTGGCCTTTGAAAGCATTGCTTCTATCAAAGTCACCGTCTGAAGCAAGTGGTATAACGATTTCAACAATTTATAGTGAGCTATTTTAGATTTTCATGGTGAGCCATCTGAGCGATCTCACTTCTTGCTTCTCTTGCAAGAAAGATTCAAATTCCAGTTATGATTTACAGAAAAATATTCACATAAAAAGGCTTTCCAGCAAAGGTTTCTTCTCCTGTGAGAAAGATTCAAATTCCAGTTATGCTTTACAGAGAAAGCTTCATAGAAAAAAGTGTTTAAGTAAAATTATAATTCCAACAAACGTATAATTCTAGTGATGCTTTACAGAAAAATGATTTGCAAAAAAGAACCATTGCAAACAACAACATATATTGTCCTACATGTGAATATCAATAGATACATAGCCATAGCCTACAAAAACATACCTTTGACCATGATCATATATTTCCTGGAATAGGATCATATGCTGGGCTGGTGGTACTTCAATTGCTCTTAGTCCTTAAGTTAGTTTCCCTGGCTTTTTCCTGCAGATATGTTCTTTCTCATTTCAGTTTTAAAAAAAAAATAATCTCATTCATTCATGAATATGGTATAACATCCTTAATTATTTTCCCTTACTAACCAATCAAAAATAAATAAATATAATCTTCGCAACCAAAATAAATTCATCCTAAATTATTGAAGCATGCGCGGATTAGTTGCTTTGCTTCGTTCGGAAGAAATATCTAAATAAAGAATTAGAAAATGGATATACATACTTGATACATCTTCGGTTGAGTGAAAGATGGTTCATCAATCTCATTATGTCCAAACCTGCGATAACAAACAAGATTGAAAACGACATCAGACCGAAAGGTCTACGTCCATTCTGCGGCAAGTTCACATGCATGTACGACAGGTTCAACATCATCGCCATTCACATGGAAAATGGGCACACTCAAATCCTTTGCGTCATCAGTACAATACTATGAGGATCTGCCAGATTCATCATCAGTAGTGAAAGCAACCTGTTTATTAATCACAATATGAATGGTCTCGCCGGTGGTGTATTTCGGCAAAGCACTGAGATGCAAAGTCTCATAAACCACCCCTTTTCCGGAAATAATTTTGTCTCCATGAATAAAAATCCCCATATTCTTTATCTGATCCTTGTCAGTGGAATAATACTACTTTTCCCTAGTTTTTCCTATCACGACAGGATCCACTACCTTGAGATGGTTGGGGTTAGAAACTAGAGAGATATGAATATGCTTACCACCATGCATCGACTAGTTATATGAAGTTCCAAGGTGGTATTTCACATCCCCGGAGCCAGTATACCACCTATTTTCAGCACCGGCTGGTTTAATCCCGCCACTAAATTCACTGAAAATCTACCTCAAGGGTTTCCTTACCACATTCCCTAGTACATTCAACCTTCCTCTATGAGACATACCGATAACTATACTTTCAACCCCCAAATTAGCGAATCTGTCAATCATTTCCTTCATACTCGGAATCAAAGTTTATGCCCCTTCGAGACCAAACCATTTTGCGGTGGTCCATTTAGTGGCCAGAAAGTTCTTAAATTGTGCACTCCAAATCAACCTATCCAAAATAACCCGCCGACGGTTTTTTCTATCAAACATCGCCACTGTATTGAAATGAGTCCAAGAAAAAAATTGTTCCCAGGTTCCCTTCTATCCCCCTTCCACTACTTCCTCTGGTCCAAAAAAGAAATTGGGAAAGCTTTCTTGGGTCCAGCAAAAAAATTGTTCCTAGGTTCGACTATCTAGAGAAAGGGTTTTCGACATGGCAGCAACATGCATCTGGTCCTCCGAATCTTGTTTGCTTAACACCTCCTCTCCATAGACGAGGGCTTCATTATTCGCTCGACATCTCCTCTCCACAAACAGGTTATCATATGAAATAATGGCAATGCCCTTGGAAATGACTAGTTAACACGAACTTGACAAGTTATGATAACTGTGCATGCAGCCAATGAAAGATATATGAAGCGTGGCATTATGGTTCAAATTTAAATTTTGTAAAATATGCTTCTTCGGTGGCATTCATGCATGAATATGGAACGTGGCATCATGCTTATGTGCAACTAAATCTATCATTGTGTCAAGTCAAAGCTATCATTTCCTTTGTTTTAAGTCGAAGTATACATTGCCAAGGTGGTTCCAATTAAATTTATCAATATTTTAAGTCAAACAACAACATCAACTTCATGGCATCGTGGAAAATGCTAAAAACATACTTAAGGTATGATTAAGCTATATAATTCATTCACTTGAGATATGACGTCGTCAAATGCATTTTTGGTTGTTCTCGTGACTAACTTGCATATAGGTCTCCAGGGGAAATACATATTCTTAATTTCGTCTGATTTTACAAAGATCTTGGTTTGGGTTTTAAAAATTTTCTTCAAAATTTGGATTTAAGAGCATTTCTTGGAAGCAAACTGATTTTACAAAGAATTGTTTTGGGTTTAAAGAACTTTTTTGGAAGACATTTCTTGAAGGCGGCCTGATTTTGCAAAAAATTGTTTTGAGCTTAAAAATATTTCTTGGACGTACATTCAAAAGACATTTCTTGGAGGTATGTACGTGTTTTGAGTTTAAGTAAATCTTTTGAGCTTCATTTCATTTTTATAAGACATTTTTCTCTCGAATTTTTTCAAGTAAGTGTTTTGAATTGGAGTATGTATTTTTTGCAAAAAATTTAAACTGAATTTTTTTAAATTAAATCTCTTGTGATATTTTTTGTAATCGAGTTATTGTCTAATTTTTTGAAGGAAATTTTTCGAACTTCATACCCTACTATCATGGGAAATTTAAGAACTTGTGCGAGAAAATATGATCGAAAAAGAGACCCTGAAGAATGTAAAGAAGAGACGACACAATCTCGCAAAAGAAAGTTAGAAGCCCTCTCAAATATTGAAGAGGAAAATCAACCTCAAGCAGAAATTGAAACAGGTATGTAAATATAAATATTATGATTTATTGATATATTTCAAAATTTTCTAATGTAAAATGTGAAGCTTAATTTTTATTTGATGAACTAATTTGAAAAATATTTTGTTTAATGTAAACAGATAGAGATATTCCTCAAAATATTGAAGAAGAAAATCAACCTCAAGAAGAAATTGCAGCAGGTATGTAAATGTAAATATTATGATCTATTGATATATTTACAATTTTCCTAATGTAAAATGTGAAGCTTAAATTGTATTTGATAAACTTATTTGAAAAATATTTTGTTTAATGTAAACAGACAGAGATATTCCTCAAAATATTGAAGAAGAAAATCAACCTCAAGCAGAAATTGAAGCAGGTATGTAAATGTAAATATTATGATCTATTGATATATTTACAATTTTCCTAATGTAAAATGTGAAGCTTAATTTTTATTTGATGTACTAATTTGAAAAATATTTGAAATTATAGATATATTTATTAATTTAGTTATTTATTGAATATGTACTATTTTTGGAATATGTACAGATGAAATCACTATCGATAATGAGATGTTAGAAAATTTTGACACTCACACATATGGAGATAAAAAACCTGACCATGTTATACGATATCGTGTTAACTTCATTTTTGAAAAGTATTTCTTAAATGAGCGGGTGATAGTTCAGGCTCAAATGTTGAAAGGTCTCTTATCATCAAGGAAATTAAAAGAAGCGACGACACTATTGGGTATTCAAAAATCAACCAAAGATAAAAAAATGAAGGAAGACGTGATCAAAAATATGAGTAGTGCTATAAAGTCAACTAAGAGATCTATAGAGAAAGATTTTTCACTTGTACGTAGAGGAATACAAATGGCGATGGTTTCACCAAGTACTCAAGAGAATCGTTTGGTAACATCTATGGCACGAGCACTGGGAACCTCGCGAAAAATTCCGCACAAACATCAGAAATTTTGGCTGCAAATAGATGTAAATGGTGAACTTGCTTGTTGGAGAGCTATTTGTAGGCAACCATACAAAGATAGAATTGGAGAAAATGTTAAAAAAATAATATATGAATATTGGAAAAACAATTCGCGTGTTTCACCAACTGCAAGACATGTGATGCGAAGAATAATATCACAAAATCAGTACGAAGAACATGAAAAACATCTCTTGGAAACCACTCAAATAGAGTTATTCAACAAGTTCAAAGAAGAGAATCGTCAAATTCATGTTTCACTCAGTGCTTTTGTTCAACAAAAACCATGGTATGTAAAACCTATCACCGTACGCGACACTTGTTGTTTTCGTTATCATGTGGAATTTGAGTTATATTATGACACATTCCTTGATTTCGGTAGAACATTATGGAAGGATTCACCTCCTCCTTCCACTATCTGTGAATTCATATCTCAAATTCTATGTGAAAGAGAAAGCGATGAACTATTTTACAAAAAGAAATGTGTTGGTGGTAAAAAATGCGATGATTGTGGAAATTTGACTAAATTTCAAAAAAAATATCGTATTGATATAAATGATCAATCATTGTCCAACATGAAAGTGAAATGGAAGAGATATGAATATATCAATACATCGATTCAAGGTGCAAATAGTGTTAAAAGAATTGAATTACTAGAAGACGAAATTTTTCTGATAGACTTTTTGAGAAAGTTTGAGGCAGAAATTTACAAATACACCAAGCATTCCCATAGAGCTCGATGGCAACACTTGCAATTCAAAAAATCTCGTGAATTTTTTCCACCAGGGACCATTTTGTCAGTGATTGATTTTGCAGAAAACTACACATTTGTTCCACAAAAAGAAATTCAGAGTGAATACTATCATTCTGACCAAGTCTCCATGCTCGTCCATATTCTATATAGACATGCTGAACAAAATGTCGATCATATAGAAAGCACAAGTGAAAATCGACATATCATTAAAGAATATCACTTTTATATCAGTGACGATCGTACACATGATACATGTTTTGTACAACATTGTTTTGGAAGAATTTATGATTCATTGAAAAATCGTGGAATAACATTCAATGAACATTGGATATGGTTAGACGGATGCGTAGGTCAATTCAAATCTGCACGATCATTCTTTTGGTTGTGTTGTCTTCATAAGAAAACCTGCATTAAACATTGTTGGAATTTCTTTGAGACTGGCCATGGAAAACGAGAACATGACGGTGCAGGAGCATGCATAAAACGAGTACTTCGAAGATATCAAATGAACCACTCTGCAAGTCGACTTGTGAACGCTGAAGAAGTTGTTCAATGGTGCATCGCTACTCTAAGCCATGAGAGAAACCCATGAAGAGAAGTGCGAATGTACATTCAATTTAATTTATATTGGAAATCTAATTTTAAACATTGTACATTTATTATGCAATGATTATCTTTGATTGTATTTTGATATCATATTTACAAATTCCTTTTCTAATTTTCCATATAAAGGTTTTTCTGGCATATTGGAATCAAAGACGTATATAGATCAATTGGAAATGACGTTGAAACAATAGAAGGGACTTGAAAATTGCATTCAATTCAAACAAAGTCGTCAAGAAATGTGTTTCCATTGGATAGAAGAAAATATTCTTGTTTTTGTGATGTTTGCATAGACAACACAAAATCCAATGACGTTTGTGAAAACAAAATGTATGTGAATGATTGGAAACATACAAAGCTAAATACAAAGGGAAAAATGTCTATTGCAATGTTTGAAGAAATGCAATCAGAGGAAACTACAATATCATCCGATGGTGATAGAGTTTCTGATCTTGTTAGAGAAGGTAGCATTTTAATTACTTTCTAATGATTTAAAAATCTGTAAATAAATTTACATATGTATAATTTTGTTAAGTTTATTTTATTGTGAAGGAGATTTTTTTGCTGTAATTGCACCTATTGACAACGATGAAAATGTGAAGTATTATTTGATGCGTTGCACTAAACGAAAAATGAAATTATTAGAAAACTATAATGATCATGGATTTCAATATGACAGAGGGCCTATTATACTGAAAGGTTATTTTTTCAGACAAACTCATCAAAGTGGAGAATTTGTTTACTTTGAAGACTATGAAATTGATTCCATAAGTTGTCAATATAGTCACTTGGTGTGTGCAACACGCATAAAGTTGATAGAAGTTCAATCAAAGAAAAAATCAAAAATTAAGAAATGGAAAATGTCAAAATCCGATCATGAACGGATTATTGAAGATGGAATTCCATTAGAATTTTTTTGAGTGAATTGTCCAACAATTTATTCTCTTTGGATTAAATGTGTTTTAGAACTTCCAGTACTCAACTGAAAATTGAGCTGCTTATGTTATTTGTGCAAGTGTTTTCACATGTACAAATTGTTTTGGTACAAGCACGTGCTCTAGTATCAACTGAAAGTAGCTTTTCTATACATGTACACTGATGAAAAATGTTATATGTATTGGATATATATATATATATATATATATATATATGTTCTAGAATGAAATTAATTGTTCTAGTTTTACTATGTGCATTGATGAAAAATTATTTATGTACTCAATCTATATGTTCTAGAATGCAATTAACTAGAACTAGTTTTTCTATGTGCATTGATGAAAAACTAGTTGGATTTTCTGGTAAAAAGTATGGACACAACGTAAATAAATCATCTGCAGTATAGTTTTGTACGAAAATTCCTTTCAGACAAGAGTCTTGGAGCACTTCTCTGACTTTTGGTGGGATTTGACCCACATCTCTAATCCTGATTGAAAATCTAGTACAAAATTTGCTTGCCCAATGGTCGGATATGTTTAATGTGCATTGACGAAAAATGTTACTTGTCTTGGATAGATATGTTCTAGAATGCACAATTAATTGTTCCAAGTAGTTTTTCTTTGTGCATTGATGAAAAACTACTTGGATTTTTTGGTAAAAATTTTCCATAATGTAAATAAATCGACAAGGCTACCTATTTAAGTGCATTAACGACATTGACCCAAATTCAAAAAACATATATATATGTACTACACTTATATTTCCAATCAAAATTAAAGGGATAATTCGTACATATCTACTTCTTTAAGCTCTTTTTTCATTTAGAGCTCAATTGATACATGGTTAGTTGCATTCAAAAGCTATGTTCTTCCTATTGGAAATTTTTTCATTCAAACAAAACTACATGGAGAGATCAAAAGAAAACTTAAAATTCCAAATGTACTTCAACCATCCAAAAGGGATTTTTGCAACATTACTTGACATGCCATGCCAGTATGAACAACTATCGAAAAACAACAACATTTACTTCTACTGTACTAAATGTAAAATTGAAACCATAAAAACTTTAAAATTCAGCTTAGATATATATCTTGCAACTTATTAAACATTAAAACATCTATAAAGAAATGTAAATTGAAATAATCAACACTTGAGTTTAAAAAACTTTTTGATCATATATAGATCGTTACTTCACATACCATGCCAATTATAGTTCAACTAGATGGACAATAGAAACATTTAACATTATATACCACATGTGCCAAATGTAGATTGAAACCATCCAAAATTTAAAAACCTTTTGATTATATATCGTGCAACATTAAAACATTAAACATTTAAAGTTCATTAAATATCACATGCAAAATGTAGATTGAAACCATCCAAAACTTGAGTTTTAAAAACTTCACATGCCATGCCAACAACATTAATTTATAGATAACAACATTACTTCCAATTCACATGCCAAAAGTACTAAAACCATCCAAAAATTAAATAAAACAAATTATAAAATAACAATGTAATAAAATATGTCCAAAAATTGTAAATCTCACAAGTATCAAACTGTATCAAGTTTAACAAATTTTAAAACCATCTAAATTTTGAAATCAAATCTACTGTAAATCATGTCCATCAAATGGAGACGAATCTAGTGTCTTCCCTACTAGGGTCTCAGTCCGCGCCCTATCCTGTGAATGGGAAACCTACATACACAATGCACATGTACTTGAACATTAAAATTTGAAGTTTTAAAAATGAATGAGAATATATATATCTAGAACTTCATGTAAAAAACAAAATATAACAAAAAATCATGCAATACCTCGTAAGGTTCCCTCTCCATTTGATGAACAGGTTCTGCCATAGAAACATCTGCAGTGGTAACCTGTACAATATACATGTACAGTTAAATATAAATATAAATATATATATATATATATATATATACATAAATAATTTATATAAATTAAAAACTTTCAAATGAAAATGCACGTGTACATATATAAACTTATTTGAACAATAATATTAAAAAAAAGAACTAAATACAACTTCTTCAAATGATGTGGATGTTCCTATCTCCGTCGCTAAAGTCCTCGGATTAAAAAAATCTTCTATACGAACCTAAATTCAAAATTTTTTAAATAACTCAAAATATAGATCTCTCTCTATATATCTCAATTTTTAATGGAACTTTTTGAGGTAACATAGATTTTGAACTTCTGAAAAATTGTCCATACTTGTACATCTCCCAATGAAGTAGAAGGTATATCTCCTAAGGAAGAAGAAGGTACCACCATCCCAAAAACATCAGACGGAATCGGTACCTGTTAAAACATTTTATCAAATTATATATATACATACATGTACATGTGTGGCAACAATTATTTATTTTAAAGTCACTTAAAAAACACTAACATTTGCCAACATATCTTGATGGTCAGACCCATCTGCATTGTTTGAACCAGAGGTCCCGAACGTGATATTAACATTTTCGTCATGCATCATGTGTGAGAACTGCAAATGGTGTTTTAAAATATAATCATACATTTTTGTTAGATTAATGTACACATACAAATAAATGTATACATGTACATACACATGTATTTATTACAAATTGTACACATGTATATGTAAAAATATTTTCAAACCCTAAGATCACTAACACATACCGTTCCGATGCCCTCTTCCTCATGAAAAATTAAGTCTTGCAAACCATTGCGACAATTTTTTGCGTATGTTCGGAGATCTTCAAAATTCATGTTGTCAATCTCCTCATCGGTACAATAAACAAAATTGGCACGTGCATTTTCACGTGCTCTTTGTCGATTTAAAGAAAGATCGACTCCACCCAATCCGCTATGAACATTCTCGATCATAACATCCCTGGCTTCTCGACTTATTTGAGAAGTCGCATCCATCTTTGATCACAAAGTTTCGACTCGAAACGGTCGCCTCACCAATGGTGGCTCAGGGCAAGGCAACTCCACATCTCGCTTAGCGCCCTTACGGTCATATAATCGACCTTTCCCCGGGCCAAAAAATTCTGAAGGAAGATCATTGTAATTAGGTTTCATACCCAAAAAAAAATTCTGCATAAAAAATTTGAGCAAAATAGACAGGAACCTCATCGTTCCATGGAAGCCTTCCATAGGCCGCAAGGTGCATATCATACAAATAACGAGCTATGTTTGGGTGCTTGAAATACTGCACCTTCAACATTTTTCTTTTTGGCCCTTCCTTGTAATTGAACATTGACTTGGCCACTTCTTTTGTAACTTTTTGTTTTACGTCCTCCCATTTATCGGGACCCATCAGTGTTTCTTTTCTCTTTCTCATCACTTCTACAAATGAATCAGTCATTGGCCCAATATTTTTGTACACATCTACCATTTCATCCAATGAATCTCAAGGCTTTGTCGACTCTCAGCAGGTAGAGACAAAGCCACGAGATCTCTTTGCAATTTTGCATGAAGTCTCTCACACCTTTGTAAGGTGCATTCCGCCATGTTGGTTTCCCATGGTATATCAGTAATCTCGGCTGGATAAGTTGTGCTGGGTTGACAGCCTTCTTCTTGAATGTAGCGGGCTGCCCTGCGTCTATTTTGACCACTACTTCGAACATTTTCAGCCGCTGCATCAATATATATAAAATTTCGTGTATTAGAAAAAACATGTGTAAAAAAAGTTGTACAAATTTAATGAAAAAATATTGAAATTGATGGAAACCTTGATGTTGTTGGTTAACATCTTCTTCTCCAACATGACCTTGCTGAGAACCAGACCCAGAATGACGCTGCTGAGAACCAACAGCCGTTGATTGGCCTTCGGGTGAATAAATATCACCCCCTTCACTCAACCTGCTACCACTCATACCTCGACTGGTTGAACCATGGCCATGCTCCATGGATGGAGTAGAAACCCTTCTCCTCTTACCTCCTAAAAATTAAAATATGAAACTTATTAACAACTAATTTAACTCACAAAGTCAATAAAAAATCAATTCCATATGTACACACATGTATGGAGATTTAAGATTATATATTTAAATACCGTGAACATCCCCCAATCCCTGAACCTCCATATGGGATTCGACTGATCTTCGTCATTCATCCTCCATGATATATATCTATTAGTCGACATTTACACAAAATAGATTTCAAAAAATCAATTTGTAATTTAGTGTACACAAATTATGTAGAACACAACTTTCAAAGCAATAATTGATTATGTGTGAAACTAAATTTAATCGAAAAATAAATTATAAAAATGATAAGTTCACCAAATTGCGCTTTACATGGTGGGAGCACACTTGGTATAAAATTTACCACTTATACACTTTAGTTTGTGGGAGAAATGACACATGTACATAGTTTACCTTAAATTTGTTGTGTTTTATGGATATTAAAATGAATAACTTCTATTTAGATCCATTCCAGAGATTGACTGTAGGGGCATTTACTAGATATGTCACCTTTCATAAAAGATGAGATCCAGAGGCTACCTGGCCCTTTACAGACTCTGCCTATAGAACTTGTAGAAGTAAACACTAGAGGCATTAAAAATATCAAAGAATGTTTTCATGCTCAGACATGGGAATGTGTCTCTTTCCCTATGCAAAAAAATAGTTCAAGGTAGTTAATCTTCATAGACACGTCATCAAGCAGGTCAATGTGATCATCCCCCACTTACTTTTCTTGAAATTAGGCTTGGAATCCTCTACAACCTGGTGGATGGAGTTGAATGGGAACTAGGTCAAGGCCTTTACAAAATACATGCTAATGAATAACACTTACTAGGTTATGCCAACAAATAAAGTGGGAGAAATGTTTTCTCCTCGAGGTTATCCAATTTGGTGTGTAATACCAACTTCACCCATTTCCTAATAGGTTTCTCTCTTAGGTTACAAATGTCTTCCACCTTATTAGTTATATATTTTTCAATTTCCCATGGATTCCTTGAATTTTTTCTCCTACCATCTCCCTCTCTCACTCCCCAAATTATTGTCATCAAACATGCCCCATTGAGGATCTGGAGAAATGTTTGCACCATACTTAGAACTGTCATTGCTGCTAATTGAAATTGGAGTCATGTATACTAGATTTCTTGCTTAAGTGGCTCTTACTTGGACAATATCCTGAGATGAGTTTGACATGATGGTCATATGAGGTTGGTAGCTACTTGGTGTAATTTTCCTTAAATATTCAAAAAAACAGAGCAAAAATGTCATTTTAGATCATTTTTTATTAGCTTCTACATACAGCAGATGTTATCACAATTGCAACAAAATCATCTTCCATGAGCATGAATTATGAATGTCGCAAGCCAAATTGCAAGGAAAGTTGCATTCATTTTAGGCAAAAGAAGACTATGACATTAAGGTCCATGCTAGAAAAAATTATGCAAATAAGGTTGCTAAGTCTTGCTACTTACCATGTGTTTCAAAGCCATAATGAAGGTTGGATTTGAGAGTGTCCTCT
The DNA here is from genome assembly GCA_034641835.2 of Pinus albicaulis. NCBI lineage: Eukaryota > Viridiplantae > Streptophyta > Pinopsida > Pinales > Pinaceae > Pinus > Pinus albicaulis. The sequence goes on along the minus strand of JAXQQM020084063.1, from coordinate 158,934 downwards.
CAAAGCCCTGTCTTGAGATGAAATTTAATTCAATGTCTCTTAGAGTTGCAAGGTGGAATTGATAGAACTATTTGATTTCTTTACCATAGATGGATATCTCCTTTCATCTATACCTTTCTCTACCATATTATTTCCAAGTGAAATGGGAAATTTCACATTTTGAATGCCATTACCATGTAATTTGGTAGTCTGCTAGCTAGACCTATCACAAGTAAGGTTGTCATATCAAACTATTTCTCTTGCTCAACCCAATGACCATGACTCTCTTCTCACACTGCTTACCATATAAGATCTTCAATTGTACATGTCACGCAAAGTTGGGGGTTCTAGGTCTACACCTATTAGGTAAAGTTACATATTTTATGGCATTGTGGTCCTTAAATTTGGAGGTGTTCCACCTGAAAAAGGAGGCATTAAATATGGATGGAAAGGATTTGTTTTAACTTTGATAGAATTTCCTCGTGGAATTACTGAATTTCTCGACGACATCATGTTAGCTTTGCTCAGAGAAGAAGGTTTTGGAGGAGAAATTGAATTCTTTTGACTTATTTTTGGCATTGAAGTTTGATATATAGTAGTTTTGATGACTCCATTGATGACCTTGCCGAGGAATTTGATGCACACATATTGACTTTGAAGATGGTTTAGAAGATGTTGAAGTTGTAGATTTTGGTGTTGTCACCGAATGTTTCTTTGTTGTTGGACTTGATCAAGACACAATTTAACTTTACGAGCATATTGAAGACCTTGAAGAGGTTTTAGACTTTGTTGTTGTCACTGAAGGTTTTTGTCTAGAGTTTTGTTTCTTAAACCATCATTTCCATAGGACATTTTTGGTGAATAGATTCTTGACCTTGATGAGAGGATATGATACCTTGAAGAGGCTACATCTTTTGGTGATGTCACTAATTGTTTCTCTATTATTATTTTTGTTAAACATCTCGCTTAGGGCGAGGAAACTCCACATATATTATACATTTTATGGGACAAAAATCAATATGTAGAAATATTCACTTGGTTTTTATAATTGGATAGAAGAATGAATTAAAATGACCTTGTATGTCTTCTCGTTTTAGAGCTCAAATTTTTAGGAAGGATTTAAGTATCCACCTTTCAAGAATCACTAGAAGAGGTTGATAAAGAATATAGCAAGACTAAAAACTAACCAATGATGTAATAATTGGATTTCTTGGGAGGTAGATTGGCATAAGGACTTTTGGTAGCTAGAACTTTTCCAAATAATTGAATGTATTTGAAAACCAAACCTCTAGTTTATTTTGGTTTAGACAAGGTCTAGAATTTGAAAAGTGAATTCCCTCTTTCTTCCTCTTACATGTCCAATGATCAGAATCTGGATTGAGGGAAAAGATTTTCCTAGAAATAAAAATTTTTCATTTTATAAATGTGTAAACATGAGTTTTTAAAATCTAATTAACTCATAAATTTCTCAAAAAATACACTTAAAGCTTGACACATAAACCCCTTCCCAATTAGCTAATAAACATGAGTTTTAAAAATCTAATTAACTCATAAATTTCTCAGAAAATACACTTAAAGCTTGACACATAAACCCCTTCCCAATTAGCTAACTTTAGATGATCCTAAACATATTTTTATTTAACTAATGATGGAGATAGCCCAACAAAACTAGTTTGTCCATATTCAAATCAAGTTGGTATCAAAGTATAATTTAGCACAATTTAGTCAAGGTTAGTTAGAAGAATTAGCTATTGGTTTTTGTCTTCAATTTTCTCTGAAAATTAATGTGTATGTGCTTTTGAGAGACACACTAGAAGAATAAGGTCCAAATTTTTGATGAAAATGTATGCGAAAGTAAAAAAAAAAGGCAAGCATGTACAAGGTAGTTGAGTACAAGGCATAGAGCCAAATTTTCTTCAGGAAGGGCCTAATTATTTGGGTCTTGGTTATGGAAAACATGGAAAATGCTCCAAAGCCAAGGAGGCACATGAAGCTGTTCCAAGAAGGAATTTTATTTCGTGTTCATTACCTCAATCTTGTGAAGTTTGTGTCATGATGAATGGAAAATTTTGACACCCACTTTGCAAGAAGATGTTAATAATCATGCAGCTAATGATAATGTAAAACAAGAGGATGTTGAAAGCTCTAGAGTCATTGAATTCATTGCTAGTATTCAAAGGAGAGCCACTACCTCATCAAATTCACCTCCTCAAGAAGGCGACAACGATGAATGTTCAAGGTATTTAAATTTTCCTCTAATCAAATTGCTTTTGATTATGATAAACATGGTAAATATTCAAATATGATATAGAAAAGAACTTGCATGTTCCTTTTGTGGTTTGAATTTAATCATAATGTTTATATATATGTTGGAAGAAGATATCCATGCACATAAAACTTTCTAAATAAATGAGGCAAAAAGTCAAAGGCCTATTGGGCAAGGAAAATGATGTTGAAAATAAGTTGAAATTGTTTATTACTCATTGCCATAAGAAAGGTCACCTTGTAAAATATTTTGCTACATACAACACTGAACATTTTTAAAACATAAACTAACTTCTAGCAAACAATAATATTAAATTAGATTTAACTTTTTGTGCAGTTGAATTGATGTGCATAGAAAAACTGGGAATAGATATCTTTGATACATACAACACACAAATGCAAATCTTAAAATATTAATCATCCCTGCAAATTAAAGGGTATTTTTTTGAGACTAGGAATTATAACTATAGCAATATCGATTACAAGAGACGCAAATGAATCGCCGTTACCCCTTTTATACTCCTAGAAGGAACCGTCGCGCCCATCATGAGGACCCTAGGGTAATGGGATTTGAACCGTGGACTCGACTCACTATTACCTAATGCCTTAACAGACACCTCGTCGTCACTGCTCAAATCCCGACGGCAAACAGAAGGGTATTTAACTAGACATAAATGTCCATATAGATTCAGCCAGAAACCTAGACCTAGTCAAAGAAAACATGAACCAGTGGTTTATTTCAGCTCTACATCAATGTTGAAAAATTGAACTATTATGATGTGTTACAAATCAACCTACATGGCAAAGTGTTGGTCGGACTAAAAGGAAGTAATTCTATCCATATTTATATACCTTGTCTATGGCTCTTTTGATTAGGAATAACTCAGCAATCTCTGAAAACAGTTTACAGCTTCTTGTAAGATTCAATACGAATATGTTGATGGGCTTTCAGTGTGAAGTTTAAAGAGTTTGAAAATAGTGTGGATCTATTGTTTGGTCATCTTTGAAGCAGATTGCGGATAGTATAGTATGAAGTAGATTGCGTATAGTGTGAAGTAAATTGCAGATAGTCTAAGGAAGATTACAAATGCCTGAAACAAATCTGTGGATATATGTTGCAGGATGCAGCACCAACTAATGTTGTTGATAAGACTGTTAAAATAGAGACAGAGAATAGACCCAAGGGTTTATCTGACCCTGTTGTGTCAAAGGTTAATTTTGTGGATAAGACTGTTAAAATAGAGACAGAGAACAAACCCAAGGGTTTATCTGACATTGTTGTGTCAAAGGTTGATCAAAATAAGAAGAAAAAACAAGGCAACAAGGAAGCAAACAATGAAGATGGCAGTGGAAAAGATAAGTTTTCCGGCTTGATTTTTATGTGTAATTCTCAAACAAAGAAAGAGTGTTTCCGATACAAAGTGTTTGGGTTGCCACCAACCAAAAAGGAGCTTGTAGAAAAGGTGAAGCCCGGAATGAAGCTCTTCTTGCATGATTTTAACCTTAGACAAATGTATGATATCTACAAGACAGCGTCTGCCGGAGGAATGAATGTGGAACCAAATGCTTTCTGGAGTTGTAAAAGGCCACTCCCAGCACAGGTAATCTTTTTATACATGAAAGGGGTGCATCAATCTTGTGAAGTTTGTGTTCATGATGAATGGAAAATTTTGACACCCACTTTGCAAGAAGATGTTAATAATCATGTAGCTAATGAGAATGTAAAAGAAGAGGATGTTGAAAGCTTTAGAGTCATTGAATTCATTGCTAGTATTCAAAGGAGAGCCACTACCTCATCAAATTCACCTCCTCAAGAAGGCGACAACGGTGAATGTTCAAGGTATAAATTTGCCTCTAATTGGAATGATTTTGATTATGATAAATATGGTAAATATTCACATAAGATTTGGAAAAGAACTTGCATGTTCCTTTTGTGATATGAATAATCATAATGTTTATAGATGTTGGAAGAAGATATCCATGCATGTATGAAACTTTCTAAATAAATGAGGCAAAAGGTCCAAGGCCCATTGGACCAGGAAAATGATGTTGAAAATGTTGCAATTGTTTATTACTCATTGCCATAAGAAAAGTCACCTTGTAGACAAGTGTTGGACTTTGTATCTCTCTAATTAAAAAGAAAAGGCATCTTCACTGATCATTAATTATTACCGGAGAAAAATCCTGATGTATATCAATATGGTTGACAATATGTAATTTTTGTTTGTGGATGATCGTTTAAAGTTACATTGATTTATTTTTTAATACACTTATTGGAAGATTTGGGTCCCAAGTGCAGATATGTGATGAAGTTATAGTGAATAAAATTAAAGCAATGGGTTGGACTAGAATTTCCTATAGAGTTTCTTTATGACAAGGGTAACCTAAACAAGAACTTTTATAGGAGAAGTTGGTAAAGATTTGTTAGGTGAGGTGAATTATGGTTACTATTTCTTGAAATACTTTCTCATTTAGTTACAATCGACCTATGAAGAGAGAAATTATTAATGGCTATATAGAGTACCTTTTAAATTGTGATGAACTTCTAAATTATCACTTTGGGTCCCTACATAGATGAAATAAATGCATAAAGTATCACTTAACAATGGATTCTTTGAATTTTCCTTATTTAACATTTGTGACATTATCATCATCATCATGAAACTTGGGTACTAATATAGAGAACTGTGTCTAAATCTTTAGCATTTAGGAAATTTGAATATTTACATATTTTAATATTCGATACATTTAATTATGCAATCCTTATGGTATGAAATAAAGTTTTTGGCCCCGATTCTCACAAAAGTGTAACCTACCTTCATGTTTCCTCCTAGTGTTAATATTTGCATCACGTAGGGCAGAATTCAACTAATGTACAAGGCCAAAACAAGGTTTTGAATTCTCGCCGAGGAATTGTCACCGAAGGAATATTGCTCTCATGTAAAGGGATGCAATGATGGTATTTGAAAGGCATGCCACTAATTATTGATCGACGGGGTATGGAAAGCCAATGGCAGGTGGGATTGCGGTGGACAAAGTGGAAAATGCCAAAGAGCATTCATAGTGGAATGACATATCTTAAATTTGGCTGGGCATTTAATTTTTTTATCATGACTTTCTAACCATAGACTAATATTTTTTTCCAAAATAAATCCGTACAACTTAGCTAAAATGTGGCTAATCATAATGTTCACACAATTAGAAGGAATTTTTTTATCCCCACTTTTAAATATAGGTGTAATGAAGCTTTATGTCTAGGGTTTAGGGAAGCCTTGCTTCACTACCAAATTGAAGAGTTTATGTATGTGAGAGATGAAAATAGATCCTCTTTAATAAAATTCAAGTTGACAGCATTCAATGTATTTATCTTTCCCATTTAAAAATCACTTAATCCAAAACCTAACGTCTTCAGATAAAAGCTTTTGACTTCTATTGGAGCATTCTAAACAAAGTGTCCATGGTGTTTGGATATTCATACAATTTTTTAAGTTAGGAATTTAAATGCTTCAAGGAAATCAAATTATTTTCTTTCGTATTACAAATTAGAACTTTCCTCCAAAGTTCCTCGGGATTTGGTTTAGATAGGTGCAACAATTTCTCTTTATTTTTATTTATATAGCACATTTTCTTCTTTTTAATACGAGCTTTGTATGTATTTATTTTATCAATATTTAAATTTTTGTTAATGGCATCCCTTATTTCTTTTCTAGCAATTTTAAAATCATTATCATAGCAAGGTTTGTTGCTTCATTTTTCATTTACAGGAGACTTCAATAGAGAACTTGCTCATGAAAGTATATATGGTTGTAGTAAATTTATGATAAAGTTTTTTTATATTATCCTTGTTGGTTAGGAGATGTAAATATCTATTTAAATCCTTTTAGAAAATATCAATTTGAATTTTATCGAAAAGTAGGTGGCTTCTGTTCACACAATTCTCTTGCATGGGTTTTTTTTGCATAACAAAGTTTAGAGTTAAGGTTGATGGTATATGATCAAAGTTAGGCCATGGCCATTTAAGAGGTAAAAAGTTACTATTTGGTTAGAAATAGGGTTTTCGGATATGACATAATCCACAAAACTTCTAGGCCCATGGCACAAGTTGTTTGGCAAAGAAAATGAAATTATACCTAATTATGGGAGGCGAGATAATAAAAAAATGGCATTATAGTGAGCATTAGTTTCAAAAAACTATAGTATGTAATTAAATGCTATGTCCATTACCATATTTCCAAGAAGTAACAATACACATAACACATGAATTCATGAGAAATTTACAAAAACAAGATATCTAAACTTTGAGAAGTTTCAATCAAATATCGCATAAAATAACATGTGAATTCCATGAATGAGCATGATGACAATAATTAGTATGGTTCTCTTTAGGAATCTAACATTGTTTTTAAATGTGGGGATATTGGCGGCTAGAAATAAGCAATAAAATTTGAATAAATTGGAAACATTAAGGACAAGTATAAGTTCCAAGGAACTGGAGCAATGTTGAATACAAATAAAATTAACATGCAATCAAGATCAAGAAAGAGGAGATTAAGAGTTGAAGTGTTTGGACAACAAAGGTGAAGATGAAACTTCACTAACAAATGAACAAGCATGGACCCTTTAGCAAGAAGAAAAAAATGAAAGCTTAGTTATCAAGTTATTTTATATACCATTATAAGCTTAGCTGAGACTAGGACCAACAGGAGTATCTTATTCATGTTGTGCTTTGATTCGTTTCTCCTTTAAGAGAGGAACTTGAACTTGGAATTAATGAAGAAATATAGAGTATTATAGAATGTATTATTAGATGTTTTTTGAGATTATGGTGTCTCACTCAAGTTGTGAGATTTATTTAGGATGCAAACCTTATTTATGAGGAAGTTGTTCCAACTCCTCAACAGATTTGTAATACCTTAAATGTATGGGCTTTCTTGCTAATAAATGTAGAAGTGTCTTGTATAGGCACTTGTACCAACACTCTTCATGTTGAGCTTGGGTCACTTGAAAAATGCTCATTTTCTCCATTTTCTCTCTCATTTTCTCCATTTTCTGTCTCTCCTAAATTTTAGTTTTTTCTCCATTATTCTCGCTATAAATTTTAGTTTTTTTTCTCCATTTTGTGTCTGTCCTAAATTTTTAGTTTTTTCTCCATTTTCTGTCTGTTCTAAATTTTAGTTTTTTACTCCATTTTGTGTCTCTCCTAAATTTTAGTTTTTTCATTTTCTCCATTTTCTCTCTCCTAAATTTTGTTTTTTTTAATAATTTAAATGAATTTTCAAATACATAAATAGATCTAGAAAACCTTTTAAATACCTAAACTTTACAAATTAAACTATTTAAACTTTAATTTATGATTATTATAAATAGCTACTAAATTTTGATAAAATCTACTAAATTTTAAACTTTAAACAGAATTCACCAATTTTAAACTTTAAACAAAATTCACCAAAGAAAAATCCTTTTCCTTTCTGCTGATTTTAAACTTTAAACAAAATTCAACAAGGAAAAATTCGTTTTCCTTTCCTTTTCCTTTTGCTACTAGAGATATTGAACAAACTCCACTTAGGAAAAAAAAACATTTTTATTTTTTTCTTTTCCTTTTTGCTGTGAGATATATTGAACAAATCCACTAAGGAAAAAATAATTTTATTTTCCTTTTTTATGTGAAAGATATTCAACAAAATCCAGTTAAGAAAAAATCATTTTGTTTTCCTTTTTACTGTGAGAGATATTAAACAAAATCCACTGAGGAAAAATTCATTTTCTTTTCCTCTTTGCTGTGAGAGACATTTCATTTAAATTCACCTCACACTGTCCATGCAATGTCAAAGTTACTTGCTACTAAAGCAGAAAAAAGCTTTGCAAAGAAAATTGTCGGTGACAGATGTTAATGAAAAACTCAAAAACACCTAACAAGGTCAGCAATGCTACTGTAATACGTGTGAATAATGACAGTGATATCTATAGAAACAATAGACATTATCGAACACTCAACTATATGGAAATTTTGATAAACAAATATGGAAGTAAAAAAATATCCTGTAATAGGATTCGTATTATGCTCGTTGCGTATGCAATTCAATCTCACACTCAGGGCTACAAAATCCTAACTCATTAGAAACAAGGAAATATGCATAAGTGCCATTTTATTTTCCCACTTGGTCAGGGAGAAATTTCAAATTTCATTGAAATTAACCTCACACCTATTCATGCAATGTCGAAGCATCACAATTTCCGAAAGCAGAAAAAATCTTTGGCAAAGTGAATTGTTTGGTGACAGATGTTAATGAAAATCAAAAACACCTAACAAGGTTAGCAATGTTGTTGTAATACGCAAAAGACATAATGACAGGATATATATAGAAACAATAGGGGAACAAAAAGGGCAGGCCATTTTCTTTTCCTCTTTGCTATGAGAGACAATTCATTGAAATTCACCTCACACTGTCCATGCAATGTTGAAGTTACTTGCTACTAAAAGCATAAAAAAGCTTTGCAAAGCGAATTGTCGGTAACAGATGTTAATGAAAAACTCAAAAACACCTAACAAGGTCAGCAATGCTGCTGTAATATGCGTGAATAATGACAGTGATATATATAGAAACAATAGACATTATGGAACACTCAATTGTATGGAAATTTTGATAAACAAATATGTAAGTTAAAAAATATCCTGTAATAGGATTCGTATTATGCTCGTTTGTAGATGCAATTCAATCTCACACTGTGGCCATAAAATCCTAACTCCAACAGAAACCAGGAAACAAAAAGGAAGGGCCATTTTCTTTTCCTCTTTGTTGTGAGAGACATTTCATTGAAATTCACCTCACACTGTCCATGCAATGTCGAAGTTACCTGCTACTAAAAGCAGAAAAAAGCTTTACAAAGCGAATTTTTGGTGACAGATGTTAATGAAAAACTCAAAAACACCTAACAAGGTCAACAATGCTGTTGTAATACACGTGAATAATGACAGTGATATCTATAGAAACAATAGACATTATGGAACACTCAACTGTATGGAAATTTTGATAAACAAATATGGAAGTAAAAAAATATCCTGTAATAGGATTCGTATTATGCTCGTTTGCAGATGCAATTCAATCTCACACTGTGGCCATAAAATCCTAACCCCAACAGAAACCAGGAAACAAAAAGGAAGGGCCATTCTTTACCATCTTGAAAGCACTGCTTTACATATACATAAGTCAAGATTACAAAACAAAATCCTAAATTAAAACTAACTTTTGGCTGCTAAATTTATGAAAACATATATACTCTATACATATCCTTGTTATTCATTATGCAATCATAGTGATTTTCGTGGTTGTCGTAGAACATACCCGATGAATTAGTTCGGCCAACGAGAGGAGCAACAGCGCTGAAGGGAGCAGCCGGAACGCGCAAACAACAGCAGCACTGAAGGGAGCAGCCGGAAACACAAATTCGCAGGAATAATGAAACAGGTAAAAGAACAGTCTTCGCAGGCAATTTATTTATAGGAATTAGTCGGCCGAACTTTTGTTGCCTGTTTTCCAATCTCTGGCAAAAATTTTGTTTGTCCACATCGTCTGTGTGTCGTCAATCTTAACGGAATCAACAGTTCAACCGAACTTTCTAAGAAATTTCGGCTGAACTATTGTCGAAAAAAAATTTCGGCCCCGGATTCTCACAAAAGTGTAACCCAGCTTCACGTTTCCGCCCTTTAAACTGTGGAATTTGTCTTTCAGGAGTCTCTAACTGAGAAATTGGTTTAGAAATGATATTTTCCATAAATGGAAATTTCTGGAAAAAATGGCGAGGGTTTGCCCTGTTTTTCCAAGGTTTAGGTAAAGAATTGATGGGCACTTTTACTCTTGGTATATTTAATTGGTTCACTTGAGGTTCGAAACTGTGAACTTGCAGGCCAAATTCAGGAAAATACCTGATTTGTAGGTATCTAGTTGCTTTGAGAAGGATTTCTGATGATTTGATGGTCCCTGCAATGCTGATGCGAAGGAATGGCTTCAAATTGTCTTCAAACCAGGAAACAGTAGTTGAAATAAGGTCTAAAATGGGAATTCAGGGCTTCAAAACGCAATGGGAGCTTCTGATAATAATGAGAATGTCTGTAACAGTTGGGTGCGATAGAATATACATATAACACAAATAAAAACATATAACATTGGTTTTATCGTTTGTTATAAATCTTTAAAATATGTCATAAATGCGAGCCAAATTGTGAGTGGGAGCGGTTTTTTTATTTTTTGAACGCAGAAAACCATCAATAGTTTTCATGCTAGGTTGGGGTGGTAACTGGTTTCACTCCAAACGAACGCGACCGTATCAGGAAATGACACGTCGCAGGAGGCGGTAAGGAGAAAACCACCCATTTCGCGCTCGTTTGGGATTTTGGCGATCATTTACTTTGGGAGCGTGAAACTGAACGTCCACCATCAGATCTGGAAAGAGCAAGTGAACGGTCAGGATATGATTTGAAAATTGCGGTGTAAACAGATGTGGGGTCAGGTGGGTTCATATGCGCGATTAGTTAATATATAATTAAACCTTTTAAAATATATCAGATGGGTAAGGTTAAAATCATATATGGGTGGGATTAATATGTTTGCAAAGGGAAATATGGGCGGCAATTTATATGAAACTTTTGTACAATGATATATATATATATATATATATATATATGCGGGGAATATGGTTTCCAAAGGTTTAATTTATGTACAAAACATGAGGTTTTATACATCGGGGAAGGTAAAAGGCTTAGGATAAATAATCTTAGGATTTTAACCTTAGGTTTAAGCAATGCGAGAAAAGGTATTTAAGTATTATAAAGGCGCAGAATATCAACCTTTATAAAAATTAGGGTAGAATGAGATTAGCAGGATAATAATGCTTTTTTTTGTTTTTACAAAGGCGTGAAGTATTTACAATAAGATGTAATGGGGTAATGGGTAGAGCAATGTTTTCACGTTACATAGAATGTAAATAAAATGCGCTTTTGTATATTTTTAGTTTTATTATATAGTTTTTTGACTTTTTGGAAGGTCTAAAACTATAGGGGGGCAGGATATTTGAATATTGATAGTTTTATGCCAAAGGGATATTTTTGGGATTTATTTCAACATGTGGGTAATTACTTTGGCATAAAAAGCTTATAGTAGTGGGTTTTAGGGATAATAAATTAAAAGGATTTATAATAATAGGACAAGGACTTTTATAAGGAGTTAATAAATAAGTTAGAAGTTAATATGACACAGGATAATGTAGCACCAAAATATATTCATATGATTAAGTAAAGTGATGATGTAAAAAGGCAAATCTTTATCATTTGTAATTTGACCACTATTACTCAGGATATACTATTTTTGGAGGGATTTTATGCTTTTATGAATGAAGGGAATTAATCAAATGGGATTTTATTTTTCATTAAGTAAAAAGGTCTTTACTTATGAACTTAAAGTGCACATGGATGAATGTAGCATTAATGATGACAATTAGGTATTAACATAGAAATTCAACACTTTTAACTTAACAGTCATTGAGCCTTGGGTCCGGTCGCAACAGAAGTCAGAGAAATGCTTTGAGCCTCTTTGATTGAAAAGTCTAGAATGCAGAATAACTATAGGGGAGGGGAAATTAGTGATTTTTTCCCGATGAAAAGTATTTACATGATTCTCCCACTTCTTTCTACCTACCCAACTTTTAATCTAACATTTTTTCTTCCATTTTACAAGTGCATTTGAGCTAGCAACCTTGAACATTTTATTCTTTTGAAAGCAATAAAAACTATCTAAATCTACCTTATATCATCCAGGGGCTCAAATTAAACTGATGAACTCCTCTTTATTCTCTACCTAACTAGTAACTAGTTAGGATTAAATTGTCTGACTAATCTTTATTCACTATTCTACAACAATAAAATTGAAACATGACAAGTCAAGATTAAGCAGTTCAACTCATCATGGATTATGGAATTTATTGACACTCTGCCATAATCATCAGTAACAAAGTAAAAAGTAGTGGCATTTGGAATTTCACACTTTCATGTTTTATTGATTTTTTCTTTGGGGTATATTATTTTTTCTAAGTGCTTTGATTTTTCTTTTAGGATTTTACCCTCTTTTTGCTTTTCTATTTTTTTATTTTTTACAAATATGGGAAAACAACTTCTAGAAAGAAAATTATGTACATATTTACAAGACTATCATAATTCAATTCCAAATTATGAATCCTATACTTATATGACACTGATGCCTGGATGCTAAGCCTATTAGACAGAGATTACGTCCAAAAATCCGCGAAAAGCTGCTGCAAGTTGAGAAATTACTGCGTGCAGGATTTATTTATCCTATTCCTTTGACGGATTGGATATCCAACATAGTTCCCGTAACCAAGAAACAAGGGACTATCGTAGTAGGGATATTAACAAGGCCTGTCTTAAAGAAAATTATCCTACCCCTTACATTGATCAAATTATTGATGATTTTGATGGAAACAAAATATTCTTGTTTATGGATGGATTTTCTGGCTACAATCAAATCAACATACTTCTTGTTGATCAATCTAAAAAAACATTTATATGTCTATGGGGCACGTTTCATATTGTAAATTACCATTTGGACTAAAAAATACTTGCGCAACTTTTCAATGAGCTATGTCTTACGAATTTCACGATATCAAGCATATTATACAACCCTACTTGGATGACTTACCTGCTCATTCTTTACATAGACAAGGTCATCCTACACATTTACGTGCCATTTTTATGAGATGTAGGCATTACAACATTCATTTGAATCTGCACAAATGTGTATTTTTGTGTACAATCGATACATTTACTTGGATTTGTTGTTTCAAAAGAATGCATTCGTGTCAACCCATTGAAGGTTGAGGCTATTGTTAATCTACCTCCTCCTTCCACTCTTCGCCAACTCCAAAGTTTGTAGGGGAAAGAAAACTTTCTGCATCTTTTTATCTCGAACTCTGTGGAGTTAACTAAGGGTTTCATCCGATTGTTAAAACAAGATGTTCCATTCATCTGGAATGAGATTTCCAATAAATCTTTTGATGCGCTTAAACACGCGTTGACCCATGCATCGTTGTTGCATCCACATGATTATCGTCGAGATTACTTTTTGTATTTAGTTGTGTCTGATTCCATGATTGGAATGGTTTTAGTTCAAGAGGATGATTCTAACAATGAACGTGTGATTTATTACCTAAGTCAAAATCTCAGTCCGACGGAAATCAAGTATTCACATGTGGAGAAATTGGCCTTGGTAGCTGTTCAAGTTGTCCAACGATTCCGTCATTACATATTGTTACGCAAAACCTTAGTGATATCTTATTACAACCCGATGATGTATATTTTGATGAAAAAATTTATCGGAGGAAAACACTCTAAATGAATCATCATTCTGCAAGAGTTTGATTTGGAGTTCGAGAAATCCAAGTCTAATAAATCACTGGTGTTCGCTGAATTATGTGTGATTTTCCCAATACTTAATCTAAAACGATGGCATAAAACCATCTTGTTGATGAATCTCTATTTCTAATCAGTACATTAGATCCTTGGTATGGGGATATCATTATATATCTCCAGGCTCAAACCTTTCGGACAGATATTTCATGATCAAATCGACAGAGAATTCAATACCAATATCAACAATATAATATTGTTGGCGACACTCTTTATCATCGTGGTGTCGATTATGTTTTTCGACATTGTGTAACTCATGAAGATGTAGAAAGGGTTTTGAATGAATGCCACTCTGGAGAATGTGGTGGTGATATTTTTTGGTTTGCCACAACCCAAAATATATTGCGCGTTGGCTATTTATGGTTGTCACTATTCAAATATTGTATTCTCGCAATTATAAAATGCCACAATTGCCAAATTTTTTATCGAAATATGCATGCAACTCCATCTCCTCTTCACCCGATCATTGTTGTCGGTCCTTTCGCTAAATGGGGCATCTATTTCATCACATGTAACCCTCACTCGACCAGGGGGCAGGGGTATATTATTCTCGCTATATATTACTTTACCAAATGGGCCGAGGTGATGCCAAAATCTGCGGCTAATGGAAAAACTGCAGCAATTTTCATATTCAATCATGTGATTTTTTGGTTCGGTGTCCCTCAAGCTATCATTATGGACCATGCAGGGAGTCATTTTCGAAACATTATGATGACCAAATTTTCTGCTCAAATTGGCATACACCGCGATATTTCTACACCATATTACCCACAAGATAATGGTCAAGTTGAGGCCATCAACAAGGTTTTAACTAACATGATTAAATGGATTGTCGGAACTCATAAAATAAATTGGAATACCATGATTTTTTCGGCATTATGGGCATATCGTACCTCTGCATAAACATCTACAAGGTTCACTCCTTTTCAGCTTGTTCACAGTTTGGAAGTTGTGTTACCCATTGAATGTGAAATTCCGTCACTCAAATTAGCCATTTAATTATTACCAGCTACCTCTGAAGAGGAGAACACTTCCTATACTTAGTACAATTAGATGATACTCGTCACACTGCTGCATTAGCTCCCAAAGCTCATAAAAAATGTGTTAAGGCTCAGTATGATCAAAGTGTTAACCCTCGCATATATTCGGAAGGTGACCTAGTTCTAGTATATGATCAAGCTCACGACAAAATAGGTGCTGGTAAATTCGAACCAATGTGGCATGGTCCTTATATTGTTAAGCATGTGCTTGCAAAAGAATCCTATGAGTTAATCGATTATGACAACGTATCTTTAGATAAACCTAGAAATGGCCTTTATCTCATGAGATATTATGCATGATTCTTCATGTGAAGATCCTCTTTGTACATTAGTTACATTTTAGAAAATTGTGCCTTACGATTAATTATTTTTGCTTGAAGAGTTTTTGCTACTTATGTTGTTTATCTTGATTACTCTTGATACTGCAGATGTCGACATTCCTTTAGAATTACATTGGTTTTTCTGATGGCGCCTGTCATAGTACACAGAACATCTCTTTCGCTGCTTGGGTCATCTATTCGCCCACCGATGAGTTAGTCTCTATTCATGGGATATGCCTCGGTCAAACAACGAACAATATTGCATAATATAGCGTAGTCATTAATATATTATATAATTCCATCACATTTGGTTTCGACGTTTTATTGTTAGGTTAGATTTTCAACTCATTGTACTACATTTAAACAGTGTTTATACTATCAGAAATCTAGCTTCGTTAAGAATTTTTTAAGGGTTCGTCCCTTGGAAAGACAGTTTGATTACATTGAATATCAACACATTTCAAGAAATTTAAACACATTGGTTGATGCATTAGCTAAGAAGGTTTTAAATAGACATCTGCAACATTAAAAGTAAAACAAAACAATATTTGATCCATATTGAACAAGATACTCAGAGATCAGAAGTGGTAATATCATTAGGCTAAAATAGTTGTGTGTCAAAAAATATTACACCATCTATGATCACGGGTTTCAAACACCTTATGATCTAAAGATATTGATACAAAAAACAAAATGCCAATCTAGATCAACCATCAACTATCCATGATGATGATCATGGTAGCAGACTATGGCACGTGCCACCCTGCATAGATATCTTCTGAATGGGCCTGGAACCCTAGTCACATGTCTTTGGAGCTTGATATGTATATCATCTTTCCCTGTCTCTGGGATTTCAATAGTCAACCTCTCTAGGTTTTGATATAGCTCTATAAGACCCTCTACCGCATTGGTATGTGGTGGGCCTGCTATAGGCTACACATCTCGCCTATCAAAGCAGTGCTAGTCGTGATGGGCCAACATCTACATTTTAATTTTTATCAGTATTGGATGATATAAAATCAAATAAATATTAGATAGAATAAAATATTCAAAATTATTTTCCTTACCTAATGCATCCCACTATGTCCCCAGTGGGAGTGATGTGTCAGGGTCACCCCTGAAATCTACCCCTGTGTAAGGAAAATATTCATTCATGAAGATTTGGCTTCTGAGCCATATAAATAACTGAGGAGTATAGCGAACCACTGGACCACCATTGCAATCATTGCGAGCCATCAATGATACCCATCGTAACATACATTTTTCCTAGATTTATACAAAAATCTTCAATAAAAAATAACTAAACCTAAGGCGCACTTTTCTAAAATGTAACTAATGCACATATTGCTGAAACAATCAACCATGACATACATGTAATCATGCCCCCTCTTGGAAATATGAAATCCCCCAAAAAAATCCATGGAAATGTTGTCCCATGGTAACAAAGGAACTAGAAGTGGCATATACAAACCAATCTTTCGATTACTCGACTTTCTTGTCGAACACATAACACATCCTTTAATGTACTTCACAATTATTTCATACATGCAAGGCCAGAAGCAATACCTTTGAATTTTCACCATAGGCTTGCAAATAATCAGTTCTACTTCAGTATTAGATGAGATCTATTTCAGATCATATACATTGGAGACTTCTGAGGTGGGAGGATTGGAATCCTCTCCAAAGAAAATGTCACAAGAATGGCTCCATAGTCGAAGTTTTTCAACCTCCAATTCTTCACTCTCATAATTTGACCTTTCATGTTAACCAACACTCCTTCTCACTAGTTGAAAATTTCTCCCTCGGAACATTCAACTGCAGTCTGCATTTGTGCTTTGGTAGCCACATGCGGAGCTGCACTTCCACACAACCTGGTAAATGTAAATGCAAGGATAACACACAATGGTTTTGATATCAATGCAACCATCCTTCAACTCTAAATCTTGGCTACAATATTGAGCCATATAAGATGCAGTGGGAATACCACCTGGTCTTGACCCAAACAAGGAAATGTCTCTCTCTGTGTGGGGTAATCTAGTGAGGAAATAGATATCCTCTAGCTTGATCACATGCCTATAGTCTCCAATGATGAAGCATTTCTCTCAAACATCCCAAGAATTGACTAACCAGGTCATAAGCTCTACATGTGCCTTCATTCCTTGAATCACCCAAAATTTATACAATCCACAAGTTTTTAATGTGCGTAGTGTTGTCAAGTCATCCATCTCTTTTTTTATCCTAAAGCTCATGCTCCCTTTCTCACCTTTCCAACATGATTTCTAATCTACAAACCATCAATAGGGATCATTAGAAATCAGTTGGGAGGAATTGAGCCATTTTTTATGGATAGAAACATGATTTTTCAAACCCCACAGTGCTTGCATGGGTTTTATGTATAAACAATGTGTTTTTGCACACGAGCTATGCATAAAAGCTACGGCGACCCGATGGTTTTTCTATTAAAAATTCATTGGGGTGCGCGGGTTTTGCCACGAAAACCTGCGCACCCCCGAGGGAAGATTTCAAAACCTTGTTTCCCCCTAAAAAATGACCTAAAAACTAAAATGAAAAAATAAATGGATGAAAAGAAAGATAATAATGATGTGGAATACGACGGTTCTCAAAATGGATGATTGGTTCTCCTAATATCTTCTTCAGAAGGTTTAGGGCAAAAATTCTTCTTCTCTGCTCTGAAAAATAAAAGGTAAAAATTATTTGTTTTGACTTCTTTTTATAGTTTTAAATGAATAAAATAATATTATTTTGTTTATTTTGACTTCTTCTTTTTTTATCTTTTTCATATTTTGAGAGTAGATATTTGTATTTTTTTGATTTTTTGTGCAGGAAACTGGTTATATTTGAAAAAAAAAAACATTTTGACAATGAGTATACTTTTATCACTTTTTTATGCTCTATAAAAAATATGAAAAATTGAAACCTTGGATTCCTCTTTTAAGCCCTTTCAGACTCTCTAAAAATGAAAATATCACCGAGCACATGACTATTTGAACTCGTTAAAGTAAATGAATAATCGTCTATTCAATATAAGATTACGCCTTTTCCGGACTGAATTAGACTATTTACGAAAAATGTATACATTGACTAAGCACAGTCAATAGAGTTCTCTCCTACATTATTGTATCCTTTTTCGGTTTGAGAGACTAAATTTATGAAAAATAACACTACGGAGTTTACTTATGTTTTTGTTATGACTCCCTAAAACTGAAAAACACTGAGTTAATCCTATGTTGAACTCGTTAAAATTAAATAGTATAGGACCCGTCGATCACAACGGGACTGAACCACTCCTCAGGGTTCATTTAAAAAATACTAAGATGGAATCGTCTGAAGGATGAGCTTACACGACAAGAAAATTTTATCCTCCTCAAGCTTGAAAAAAATAAAGAGGTACTTGCGAGTAATGGTGGGGGAAAAAGTGAGAAAAGGAATACATTCATTATCTTTGTTTTAGAAAGCAACATGTCGCTCTTGAACATGAAACTTTGTCGCACTTGTACTTGGGTTGGGTAATCCGTTGTCTTACAGTTAATAAAACCAGATTGAAAGTCTTCAACCAGTTTTTTAGGTGTTATCTTTGAGTCAAATGCTTCCAAGCCATTTACAGTGTCGTTATGTGTTCAAGAGAAAGTTCAATTTTAAATTTACCATTCATTGCAAACATTTGTCTCTATTTGTGTTGACCATCCCTAATTTAGTCCTTGCAAAACATTTCTTCAAAAAATTGATCTAATGGTTTCGTGTCATATGCTTTCCTGCAACGGATCACATTCTATCGACATCAACTCAGTATCTAGAAAGTTGATTTAGAATCCTATCAGTACCTTGGAATATGCATGCCCTAATGGCAATTTTCTCACCTTCGATGATAGGTTCTCATCATTGACCTTCGATCGAATGATTCTATTAGTGTTCGACTGTAATCATTCATTCACACTTAATAATAGATTGTGCTGAAGTACTTTGAGATCCATTTTCGTTATTGGTGGTTTCTCTCACACTTGTTAACGGTTCTCATCATCGACTGATAATCAAGTGGTTTCTACCATGTTCGACTTTGACACAATCAATCACATAGATAGATTCATACTTGTTTTAGAAGCAGAAATCAAGACCTTGATCTGGTTTCCACCGTCCAGGTTGCAAGGAGTTATGTATTTATGATACAGCGTACTTTTTATGACAGATGGCAGACCCCATATTATGTCTACTCTTGATGTAATGATAAAATCATATCTGTACTAGAACATTTAGTTAGTTTTTCTCTGAGTATGGGAATGCCTATCTCAGTGATCATATATATTTGCATTAAATGTTTTTACATTTTTTCGACTGATGTCTCCAATCCAATCCTTGGAATGATAAAGCGCTTCACTCTTTACAAAAACTTTCTCATACTTCGCACTTTAGGGGGAAATCCGTTACATGTCATTTTGTCACCATGATATATTGTTGTCATTATGAGTCTATCACCATCCATATCATGTTCCCTTAGAGGTAAAAAATACTCATGTTCTTGAACCAAGTCTTGGAAACTGGAGAAAATCTCTTTAAAACCTTTAAAATATTACCTGCACACATTTTGTGACCATTACTTGTGCATGCGCTGATACTTCTTCTATTAGCCACATCGATCGCTGCTCTGTTCACCACTAAAACCTATGCACCCCCTTAAAAATGAACTAAATATAAAAAGTAACTTCTAAAAGCCTATTTGGTCAAATATTCTCCCAACTGGAAGCCTCTAGAGTCGCACCAATTCGAGCTTTATCCCTCTACTCAGGGAGCTTATCCCTTGGCCAAAGAAACCCAAATCCCTTCATGGGAGGAAATCATCCCTCTCTTAATGGATCTGAAACTACCTCAATCTCTCTATAAATTGAGCTGAAGTTTCAGGTTGAAGGGTAGATACTAACTTGTATAAATTCTAAGCTCGAGAGAGTTCATAGATTTCATAGATTCTGAACTAGTAAGTTTTTTTTTGCACATTGAATATTACACATTTGTGTACATGAATTCATGTTGGTCATTATAGAGAGGAAGGCTGATCAAACTAAAGGAAACGATTGCACAGACACATGGGAGAAATCTGTCCAATATCAAGGCTCAGGTTGTAAGATTTCTCTTTTTAATTTTTGATAATACATATGGATCTCTTTTTCTCATTGTCTTGTTTTTGAATTCATGGAGATGATGTCAATACTTAGAGTCCTTGATCACTAAGTTAAACTACTATTTATGATTATTATATATTGAAGGTGCTTTGATATTTTGCATTTTTTGTAATTGCATATTCTTCTCAGCATTGAGGAATTACTTTGGAGCGAAAGGAGAAAGGCTACATCGAACATCTCAGTTGAAAGGTAGGAGGATAACCTCCTTATTTCAAGGTTTTAATAATCTAAAATACAAATATTTTAGAGAAAGAGGCATTCAATGGATCTTTGTTTCTAGTTACTTGTTGGAGTACTGGAGAGATTGCTCTTGTCCGCAAGAGGGATTAATCCACAAAACAACAACTCACTCTCTCTCTACCTGAATGATTAACTTCCAGGTTATTTTTTTTCACTGCTTCAGCTAATCTATGATCTCTTGATGCAGCTTGTGTAATCTATAAAGTGGAACTATTGTGATGTTCATCTTCACGTGCCTCCACTCTTTGTCTTGTTTCTGTACCTCAGTGGAGTCAAACTGCAGGGCTTCGATAGGTATCAAACTATCTGCGCCCCAAGTGTAGGCTCTATTTTTCTTTTGCCTCCAAGCTTATCCTCTGCCTACACTGGTTGTCTGACCGTCTACACCAATATCTTCAATTTTTTAATGCACTTTGTGACACTTGTTAGAAGTGCAGCATTGCGATCCTATAAATTATTCCGTGATTCTGTTGTTTCTTACTGAATTTTGTCTCCAATATAGTCTAAGTCCTCATCAGTGAGGACCAATAGTGTTATTTCCCTTGTCTTTTCTACCTTCTACTTATGTTTGCTTCTTGTGGTAGCTTCGGCATATTCCTTCTTCTTCTTTGCGACAGATGGATCTATATCTATCTTTTCAGACTCTGTTCTATTCATCACCTCCAAGAGGATCCTGGAGATCCTCGTCATATTTATCCTATTGTTCTGCCTATTTATCATCCTTATCCTTCCCACTCACTTCCTCGAGTTGCGTGAAATCCTTTGGATTATCCTTCGTCTGTGTCTCCAACACAGTGATCCACTCTGTAGGCCACTGTTGTATCTGTGCTAGGAGATCATCTTTTTTCACTTAATATGGTAGGGGATGCCATGTTTTCCTTGTGTCCCTATGATCTTGTATGTAAATTTTGTGGGAGTCAACCTTAAACTTCACGACAAAGCTATATTGATCACATAGGCTTAGTCAAATGCGAGGGTAATGGTTCACCAACATGTGTAATTCCATATGGTATAAAAAAAAAATATTATGTTATTTTGTGCTTGCGTCAGATCAGTGGTATACCACAGCGAGGCATATCACACAACATCACAAATTTTCAGGGCTGGTGGAGGGAACTGACAACCTTGAGGCTCTCTCCATGCAAGCATCGCAATTATATAAATTAACCATGCATAGTGAAACAGAGTACCTTTTTCCTGAGCCTTGCAGTAGTCTTCTAGAAACCCTTGGCATAGTTATGTGGACTAGTTGTACTGAACCCCATTAATGCACTGTGCAACTAATAAAACTGTCGACATAGGGAATTCATTAGCTCGACACTTCCTCATGAATTTTCCAACCAATATATGGGTTGCAAAGCAAACTCCTTGGTCATTTACCGAATTGATATCATAACCTTTCTTCCCTTTCATCAATCCAAAATTATTCTTCATGTTGTCTACTATGGATTTTTCCTAATATTTCACAACAAAATCCTCTATAGGGTTTGACCCTTGATAATTCACTCTTTTGATTCTCCATATTAACATTGGGTCGATGGCGATCCTCATCCCCATCGATAGGCATCCATTGTGCAGCAGCACGAGCAGTTTTTTCACAAAAGTTGTGCTGCCTAGAATTTTGTTGAAGTGCGTAACATTCAACATATTCAAAAATCTTGACTGTGCCAATCCATCCACCCACTGCTACAATTATAACCTTGTCACACAAATATCAGGGTAGTGCGCTTGTTTTAAATATCTATCTGGTGCAAACTGTGGATATTTCTCTCTATCATTGTCTGCGAACTTTAGCTGTGGAATATTTCCAAGTTTTTCTCCAATAAATTGCATTGAATCCAACAATAAAGGTGTGGAGGTTCCATACTTTGCATCCTTCAACTCTTTTATTGGTTTTACATCTGGTTTTATTTGTGGAATATATAGTGGGAGAGGCGATGGAAATTTTGCGCCATTTGTTTCCATTTGAACTTGCTCTACTTCTTCTTCACTATTTCTCACATGTTTGGCCTCTTTCTAAGGCTCAACATGTCTCTTTTCTTATTTCCTCTTCGTTCTCTTCTCTCTGGTCATTTTATTTCTCGGTGATCTCTGTTGCGTGTGTCCAGGTTGTGGTGATGTTTTTGCGGGAATATCAAGTGATGCTTCCATAACTTCGACTAATCCCTTCTCACCAAATCGACAAATAACTTATTTAAAGGCCTCCTCAGGTGACACATGGTAGCAAAAATTTCTGCAACTTCTCTGCAATTGGAACTCTCAAGACAACAAGGTGCCAAATTTAGGAGGGACACGACTTTTATAACAAATCTGAATTCCCATCCCATCATTAGCTCAGATTTTGTTCATTAATTGCATATATATCACTAGATATTATCAATATGTCCTCATAAATGCATATTTTTGTGTGTTTCAAAGAAAACTTTCCTTTTTAATGGTCATATTTTCCCGAAGAACTTCGACGCATCCCATATTGTAGTGAATTAACTTCCTACGTTGAATCTCTCTTTGCACCGTAGTTTATAGTCCAGTGTCCACTTTCAACTACAAGTGTCACTAATACTTTTTTCCTTTCTTTAGAGTGATGTTTTAGGGGCAGGGTTGTACATGTACAACTTCAACCCGCTGTCATTTACTCTTTCTTGAACCAATTCTCCATTTAACTTTGTTAATTGAACTATGCCTCCATCAGTAATATGCTTGATAATGTATGGGCCCAACCAATGCATCTTTAATTTTCCTGGAAAGTTTAAAAACTTACTTTTATAAAGGATAACAAGGTCTCCTACTTGGAACTTCTTTTTATTAATATGTTTGTCATTCCAGGCCTTTTCTCTTGATTTTTGTACTTGCTGATGGAATCCGGATATAAATTTACTTTCCTCCAAAGCAAGCAACTTCGACATTATTTCCTCTATTATATCAAGGTTTACCATATCTGTAAAAGTTCACATCCTCAAGCTAGGCATGATGTACTCTATGGGAATCACAAATTATTTCCCCTAAACTAACCTGAAGGGTGTCTGACCTATCAACTTCTTACATGTGGTCCTATAAGCTCATAACACTGCTGGAATTATAAGATATGAGTCATCTCTATTCACATCGCATATTTTAGTAAGTGAATTTTCCAAAATCTTATTAAATGATTCTATTTTTCCATTGACCTGAGGGTGATAAGGGGTAATCTTCTTATGGGAGATTTGGAACTCCCCAGTCAATGCTTCAATAGTATTTTTAGGAAGTGTGAACCTTGGTCACTCATCAAAATATTTGGACATCCAAATCTAGACAATATGTACTCAAAAATAAACTGTGTATCAGTTTATGTGTTGCAATCCCTTACTAGTTGTGCTGCAGCCCATATTTTCAAGTAATCAGTTGTTGCAATTATATACCTTGCACCAATCCTCTTTCTAGGTGGGTTGATGGGTCCAACAAAATCAATGGCCCACTTATCAAAGGCTTGTAATGTAACTTGTGGTACTAACGACATCTCATCTCTTCTGGAAGGGTTCCCTGTTCTTTAACACACATCACATGCTCATAATTACTCCTCTGCATCTTTATGTAGTGTAGGCCACCACAATCCTACTCTCAAAATATTATGTGCAGTAGCTTTTGCTACATAGTGTCCACCAGTTGCGCCCCCATGAACTTCTGCTAGAATCATGTGTCTTTCATGTTCAGGAACATATATGTGTAGTATCTCATACTATCCCATATTATATAACTGTCTTGATGTTAATGAAAATTCAGCTGCCTTAACCACTAATTCTTTCTTTTGTTGTGTACTATTCTATGGAGTCATTCATGTGGTAAAAAACTGAATGATATCTGCGAAATGGTCATTTTCCACTCTGATTGCAAATAAATGTGAATCAATGAAGATTACCCTCTATGTTGGTTGGTTCTTCCCTTATTTCCAGTCTTAACAGATGGTCAAGTCCTGCATTTAGTCTACTTGGTTTAATAATCATCTCAAAGTCATATTCCCAGAATAATAGTAACCATATGTTAATATTACCTCCTAATACATGCTTATTAACAAAATACTTTAGTGAAAAATGATCTGTAAATATTTTAAAGCATGACCCCAACAAATAGTGTCTAAAATTCTGCAAGGCATACACCATGGCCAATCCTTCCCTTTCTATAGTGGTGTAATCATTTTCTTCTTTAGATAAATTTGTACTTGCAAAAGATATAGGATGATCAATCAATCATACCCTAGGTTGTGCCAGTACCACTCCCAAAGCTATACAAGAGGCATCCACATGGACATGGAATTACTTATTCCAATTAGGGAACACTAGTATAGGTGTAACTACCATTTTTTCTTTCAATATGTCGAGTCTCTTATGACATTCTTCATTCCACTGAAAAGTTACATCCTTTTTCAAAACTTTCTCCATAAGCGTAGTGATATGTGCATACCCCTTGATGAATTTACTGTAATACCCAATTTTTTCTGACTTAGTGCGAAGCTATCTTATTGTCTGAGGTGGAGGCAAGTTCACAATGATATCAATATTAGCAGGGTTCACCCTTAGTCCTTTCTTACAGACAACATGTCCCAAAAATATGCCAAAAGGTACACAAAATATGAAATTATTTAGGTTCAAAGAGATTTGATATTGGCTACATGTGTCGATCATAAGTCTTAAACTTACAACATGTTTTCTCAACAATCCAAATACTAGCCAATCATCAAAATATACCTCTAAAAATTTGTGGATGTATTCCTTAAAGCTGTGACCACCACCCTAGAAAATATAGCATGGGAATTTTTAATCCAAAAGGCATTACTGTATATTGATATGAGCCCCATTCTATAGAAAATTTTGTCTTATGTCGATCTTCAGGTGCAATCCTAATCTGATGATAACCTTAGAATCCATCTATAAATGAGTAAGCTTCTTGACCTCCTACATTGTCTAGCACTTCATCTATGAGAGGGGTAGGTATGGGATCATGTAAACATGCATCATTCAACTTTTTCAGATAAACACAGATCCTAATTTATCCTTGAGTCTTCTTCTCCTGCACCACCTTAGGACTCACCCATTCTGATTCTTCTACAAGTTCAATAAATTTTTTTGCTACCATCTTATCAAGCTCTATTTTCACTTTCTCCTTATACTTTGGGTTCAGCCCGTGAGGTATTTGTTTGACCAGCTTCGCATCAGGCTTTAGGGGAATATTCATGACTCCTAGCTCTCCTATAATACCCTTATTCTCTAAAAACTTGGTAGGAAACAGTTCTTGATATTCATGAAGTAAGTATGTAACTTTACGGACTATATCCTCATCCCATTAGTCCCCTATGTTTTCAAACTTGGGTTCCTTTTCTAATCCTACGTTTACCTTCTTGGTCTTTAGTGGCTTCGTTATGTCTGGTATCTCTAGCTCAGGTCCAATTACTTCGCGGTATCCTTCTAACTCTTCTATGTTGATTTTGCGAGGATATTATTCCTCATCTGCAGTAAGGTTGTAGCACTCTAGTGCATTTTCTATCTGCGTATCCCAATCATGTTGTTGCCATGCCAGTGGGGTGACATTCTCAAAGACCCTCTTCTTGACTGACTGAAGGACCAAATCTATGCATGGGTAATCATCCTCAAAGATAAATGTTAATATGAATCCATAACCATGTATTCCAAGTTCTTAGTACCATGTTGAAGCTCGGCTTCTAGGTAACAATTCTTAGGGATTGTCTCTAATGTATGAATGAATCCATGTACCCATTCTTGTTGTGAAATATCCTTCCATGTTGTAGTGCATAGTTGGATATTCTTCATAGGATTAGTTTCACCATCATATTTTATCTCCATCTCTGTATCTATCTGTCCAAACCTTATCCACATCAGTCTTCGACATTCCTGCCAACCTACTATATTTGTCTTGTGTGCATTCCACCATCTAGCAGGGGTAGCTTTCAAGGCTATATCCAAGGCTGAAAACCTTTGATTTTTTGGAACTTGTTCTTCATAATCATTAATAAAAGTATTTACATCACCTAAGCCATCATAAGAAGACAGGTTACATACCTCAGATATCATACAACGAATTTATTTGGTAATTCTTAAACAATGCCTTATGGATACTTCATGCAGCCTATTCTTCTAGTTCTCAAACTCTTCTTCTAAGTCTGAGGTGCAAGAACTATCACTATCCCAACTCAAATTTTCCTCTGGAATAGGGTTAACACAATCATATTCCTTCACTATCATTTGATAAATATTTTCTATGTTAGATGTGCAATATTCTTCTTTGACTGGTTATGTGTATCTTACTCCTCCTAATGGATCCAAGGGAACAATTACTCTCATATTGTTTCCTTCAAATATCATTTCTCTCTTCTTCAGATTATTTATGGCCATATTTTCAAATTCCCAATAAATTCCAAGCAATGCAGGATAAGGGTTACTGTCATCGACGATCCCTATTACTTCAAAAATAGCATTAGTGTGAACTCCTTCAATATCCACTGCGACACCTGGTAGTCTTCCCATAGGGAAGATACTTTGCTGATTTTCCATCCTTAACTGAATAGGTGACCATTGTAGCTTTGGATTACCCATTAATTCACATGTATGCCTTGTCAAGACATTAGAATCAAATCCCAGATCTAGAATAATTTGATCCATCTCATAATATCCTACCTACGCACTAAGCCTCGTCTCTTTTCAAGTTCTCTTCTATCGATGCAAATTATTAACTGTATGCATCTCACTTCGCGGTGTTTCTTTGGATGCACAGGAATCTATCAATTCTTGAAGCCCTTCTATAGCCTTTTCATATCTTAACAATTTCATACAATTCAGTAAAAAATAATTTAAAATACTTACTTGATTTTTTGAAGCGTAGCCTTGTGTCAGAGCTTGGTTTTGTATCGAATCCGATGATACATCGTAGTTTTTTTTTATCGGGCTTTTCCTATGCAGTAGAGGTTGAAACTCCAAAATCCATAAAACTTCTCTTTGCTTCCATAAATACTTATTTTTCTTTCTGAATATCAAAAAAGGAGCTTTCTCAGTAGTGTTTCTAACCCATGCACTTTCATATTCTTTCTTTTCATAAGCTTTATCACTACTGGTTGCAGCTCCACTTCTAGTGAAAATACTAGCTTGAGGTTCGTTGGTCCTCCTTTAAAATTAATTATTTGAATATTCTGTGTCATTTTTTGATTCCCATTTTCTTGCATATTCGCCATAAGTACAAGAGAGTATTTAATTACATGGTCAAAGGATTTATAGTAGTTACATGTTGTTGTGGGGTTCTGGTAGTCTCTCGTAAATGACCTAGATGGTCGCAATTATAGCAAATTAGTTGTCCATGTCCTTGAGGAGATCCACCACCTCGACCTATTCCTTGGTAACCTCCTCAAGCACCACACTATCCATTGTCCTCATGTTTGTGCTCTTCTTCTTCAATTCTATAAGCGTCAACATTGCACTCCATCATTAGGTCATGAGCCCGACAATTTTTCTCATCATGTCCTACTGATTTACAGAATTTGCAATATAGATTCCTCGAAGTCTGTACATATTTCTATAACATGTAAGAGTATTATGAATGATGTTGGACTCTAGTCTTACATATTTCACACCATGGGCTGGATCTTGCATTCAAGGGATTCGGTGCCCTACTATCCATGTAATCCCTGAAGATAGGGAAATGTTCTTTAGAATGGCCCTCTGATCTACACTTTGTACACCATAATTATTCTCTAACTTCATTTATTTTCTTGATGTCTTGTATCTGCAAGGTTAGTTTTGCTAGCTGATTCTAAATTTTTTGCATGCCTGCATTAGTATCTCCTATAGGCGAGTTTCAAATTTCATTGTAATATCTAGAGCTTCGGTTTGAATTTCTATCTTTTATTGCATCAATGGAAATCTGATATGCAGTAGCAATGCAACTATAAACCATTCTTGATGTTGTTGAGAAGCTATGTCGAAGATTACCTGATTCAATAACACCTTAAATCTCTAATCAAACTAACAAGCAAACTCAATAGGTTTATGTTTGATCTCTTTCAACTCGGTGATGCACTGCGACTCATACTTCGGCTTCTTAAACTCTCTTATCAGTGTTGTTTTAATATCTACAAACAATTTGTTCTGATTATTGGAATACTTCATATACTGTGTCAATTCTCTATATCACAGTCTCATAATGAGCTATGCTTTCTTTATATTCTCATCATTGATCTGCTTCGATGTCCATACAACTTCACATAGAAACCAAAATTGCTCTAGATCCTCCAATCTAGTTCCTTTGAAAATGGGTAGCTTAATATCGTCAGCAATACCTCTTCTTGGGGGCAGAGGGGGAGTGGGATGGGGGGTAGGAGGAGTAAGGGGATCAGGAAAGCCAAAAACACCATGGCTATTATTGGATTTTAGCTTCTGTGAACTCTCAAGATGGGAGGGAGAATATTGTGAAGCTACTTGGGGGTTATCAGGGTTATTTTTTTCTCTTTCACTTTCAAATCCGCTCAAAAGAGGAATATAATTAGTCTCTAGAAAGGTCTTTAGCTCTTGTCCACAAGAGCTCTTTCTAGTATCTAATCTATATCTCTTTCCACTTCACGTTACATTGATCTTTTGCCCATATTTATTCTCTCTTCTTCCAAACATAAGTAATCTAGAAATATGATTACATCCGTAAAACTCCCGTTTCACATAGAAGTATCTTAATCCAAAGTTTTAGATATTTTAAATACTTACCTTGCAGTCCTTTGAAGAATCGTCATTCTGCTTCGATGTAGGACATGGTTGAGTCTATAACGAACTCAGTAATGAATCCTCCAAGATGATATCAATCCAGAACTCGACAACCCTTGAAATCCTATTGTCAGTGCTTTTGAGTCATTGTATAAGTTCAGGAGTCCACATCGTAGGTTCTCCACCCTTAAAAAAATTCTTTCGTTTGGTAAACCTTGATATCCACTCATATAACTCAACAGGAAAGGAATCGAAGAAAATCTCTTATTGATCTGTAAAAATATACTTCTGTAACCAAGATTTAGATGTTAAATGAGGGTTTATGTTTTCTTAATCCACAAATTATCGTAATTTCAGGTCTATCTAGTCTTGAATCTCCTTCTTCGACGGGTACCACATCCACATATCCCTCAAACAGATCCGATTCCTGGCAATGGAACCATTTTTTGGCTCGATTTTGGCTGACCTAGGTTCAATCTATATTATGCAGAAACAAAACCCTTTCTCACTGGCCCTTTCTCCAACGACCTGAAAGTAGATCGTAGTGTCACCCGAAGTGACTATGGGAGGCTGCAGAACCAGGTTTCTGCATCCTTGAAGGACTAGGGTGTTAGGTCCCTATATTACTAGTATAGTCCCTTATTGTTATTAGTGTAACCCCCTTATTGTTATTATTGTACCCTTGTAACCCCCATTTTGTTATTATTGTGCCCTTAAATTATTATTGTTAGGTTGGCTAGGATTACATTGTGGGCCACTAGGATTACATTAAGGCCACATGGACTCCTATACATAGAAAGGAGGTTTTGTAAATTGTATCATCCAAGAATTTTTCATTCATGTCATGTATTGGAGGTTGCCCCCCTCGAAGTGGCTTATTTCTAAGGAGTTGATATCTTTTCTTCTATTTTTGGAGCTGGTTACACAACATCTGGTATCAGAGCTTTGGATTCTAGGGTTTCGCTACTCCAAACAGGTCATCGTGGAATTTTCGCTATAACTTTTCTTCTACAAAGTTTCAGAAGCTGAAATTTTTAGGGTGCGAAGCCGAAATCCTGAGGAACATCATCAGAAACTTTCAGAGCTTGGTTCACAATATTTTTGGAGATATGATCTGTGGAAGTTAGGTCTTTTTTCAGGCTCCTAAATAGGTCATCGTGGCTTTTGCACTATAAATTTTTTTTTCTACGAAGTTTCAGAAGCTAAAATTTTTAGGGTGTTAAGCCGAAATCCTAAGGAAAATCGTCAAAAAATTTCAGAGCTTGGTTCGCAAAAAAAATTTAGAGCTTGCTTGGGCACACCGGATATTACAGGCAGTTTATCCGAAATTATGCAAAGATCACTGCCCCTTTAAATCTAGTATGAATCTAGGTTTTCCTATTGAAGATTTATGGGTAGTGAATTGTAGTAATTTGTGATAAGTTCCTCTTAGGTAATGATTAGAATCTCCTCACTTGAGCAATGGATTTTTTGTTTGTTTGTTTACATCACGATCAACAAAGTAAGAATTGATATCATGGTTCAATATATACAGTAGTTGGGTTATTTAAGTAATGATTGGTATTCTCTTTGCAAAAATAATCCATATTACTTGTACTGTAAATTCTGAAGTAGCTTGCAAAATGGCTTTGCATCAACTTGTTTGTTTTCTTCATTTATGATTATATTCTCCAGATAGATAAGTTATAATTGAAGTTTTAAATAAAATAAAGATTTAGTGTAATAGGATTCTTTACTTTAGCTTGTTGTGATTGTGAAAGTAGAGATTGATTTAAATTAGTTATGAATTAGAAGAGCATCAATTATACCTTTTGAATGTTGAGTTAATCAAGTGGCACATAGGGATTGGGTTATCATTGAGTTTCCTTTGATTTACAGTATCCCGGAAATTATCTTGTGCAATGATTTTGACTCAGGTTACTGTTAGTTTGGTTTGAAAATATCAGTAGTGATAACTATCAATTTTATTTCTGATTAAGTTCTTGAGTTAAATAAGTCATAGTTAAAATAGAATAGTGATTTGAGTTTTGAATGAGATAGATAAGTTTCTTCACTTCAAATTTTCTAGATGAAGTAATTAGATATAGGAATTGGGTATTTCGTACTTCATTATGTACTTAATTTAGGAATATATTTTAGATTTCATGATGTTAGTTTAGGTTAGACACTCTAATCCTGCGTTACCTGCGCTTGCGCCTTGAAGCTTACGAGCCCTGGTTGATAATTTAATGTTGGAAATTATAGCAATATATTTCCCCAATAGTGGTCATCGAATGATTCTCTAAAATGGTCGTTATGGCGGCCTACAAGAAGAATATCACAACATAAACCACTATTAAACTCTTCTTTGAACAAGTGTGGGTATACTTTGGGATCCCACAGTCCATTATATCAAATTAGGATAACAGGTTCCTTAGTACATTTTGGTCAAGTCTCTGATCGATGTTGGACACCAAACTCACTAAATCCACAACTTTCCACCCCCAAAATGATGGTGAAACAGAGGTCGTCAACAGGATGATTGTACACATTCTGTGCATGTACAACTCTAAGCATCCACACATACGGGATGAAAGCCTCCCCTATTTCTAGCAGAGCTATAACCAGGCTCTCCACAACTCAACTAGCCATAGCCCCTTTCATGTGGGCTTGGGATTCCAGCCACTATGTCCCATTGATGTGGCCATACCATTTGAGCTACTCAGGAAGATTTGACTCATGTCCAGTTTGAAGCCGACAAGGCGAACAAATTCATTAAGAGCATTCATCACATTCACCAACAGGTCCATGAAATATTGGACATAGCCAATCATAAGTACAAACAACGACATGATCAGGATTAGGTGCCACACAAGTTCTAGGTGGGAGACACAATTTGGCTACATTTGCAAAAGCAGCACCTCATTGGGCCCCACCGCAAGCTTCCCCCACTCTGATATGGGCCATACAACATCACCAAGGCGGTAGGGGAAAATTCCTTTAAGCTTAGTATTCCACCATTCCTTTCTCTGCACTCTTTGTTCAATGTGGACTCCCTTCGACCCTACTTTCCACCATTGTTGGACACATCCAACATTACAAAACAACTCACACTAATAGAGTTAAACCTAGAATGCATGGAGCAAGCCACAACTTATCGGATCATGGACACACAGATCAAGAACACTCGACAACAAAATATTTTGTTGTACTGGGTTGTCAAAGCTGGCCAAATCCTGCACCAAGGCAAGTCGCTCACTAGGGACTAAGTTCAATAGAAGTTTCCTCATCTCATGGAGGAACTCAACAGAATGGGGACCATTGATTCCTAAGGGGGGAGGAATGATCTAGGTGTATATTGGTGGCCATCTCCCTATTCCACTTGGACCCCTACCATTTTTCCTTTCAGTTTTTTAGTTTCCTTAATTGTAGTACAATTTACTATTTTTGGTAGTTTTTAGAGTCCTAAATTTTTGGAGCTATTTTGAAGCCCTAAACAACGTTTTTCTTCTTTGGAAAAATAGGATCAACATGGGTCCTTGACTGATGTTGTTCACTTGAAAGTTTTATTCCTTAGATAGATCTTTCTAACAAGGTGTTGTGTGCGTCAAACACAGATCATATGCCAAAGTTACGTCCTCGAGAAGTTGATGTACCAATTTACCCAAACGAGACCCATATTTTTGGCGCTTCATCTCCTAGGATTAGGTTTTTGGATGTTTAGGGTTTTCCATTGTTTCTCAATAATAAATAGGCCTTTGAGCCTCATTGTAATATATTTCAGAGGTATGTAGCCACCACAACTCTTCTTAGAGATAAGCTACCATCCCCCGAGCTAGTTTATTTTCCATTCTGTTTGTAAGCATTTTTCAGTATTTGATACTAATGAAATGAAGTGTTATTCCTATTGTATATCTACTTTTATGTTTATTTCTATATTTTATTGCGTTCTTGCATAAGTCCAGATCAATTTCTTCTCAATTCAAGTCACAAAATTACCAGCTCTACCTTCACTAAGTATGACATTTTAATGATATTTTCTTAGATTTATTTTCAATTTAACTTAAATAATAAACCAATTGACTTACTGGTTGTGATCATTTATTAGGCATCATGTTATTGTCGTGTATCATTTCATTTATTGTAGTGATTTTACTAACTCATCTCACTTTAGCATTAATGAGTTGTTGCACTTCAAACCAAAAGAAGTAAAAACCACACCAGAAATATCTATATCAAATGTTATTTTATGCCTAATTTTATTATATTTTTAAAGTTATTTAAAATGACTTTTATAATTTCAATTTTCATTAAAATGGAATTAATTTTCAAGCTCTCCAGACAAAATGCCAAAGCTACTCATCATTATGTAGTATTTACAATTTAGGGTTTTACATGATAATTTAATTTTCTGCAATAAATATAAATTTGTATTTCACTAAAAGATACCCCATAGCAATTAATTATGTTTATATATAAATACATATTGAGTTGTGCCAAAATTACTCATAAATATACATTATTTACATTTATAAATTAATATTTTATATGGTTATTTAATTTTTTTCGTACAAAAATAAACTAGTAAATTTATTCATCAAAAGAGAGGAGCAGATTTTACATTTTGTATATGTTGAAGACATTCAAATATTTCACCTCAAAACAGAGAAACAAGGCCGCAGGCCCCAACAAGATGCAGACACACAAACCTGCTAATAAGCATCAAATATGTAAAAACAAAAACCTGAAAAAAACCCTACTAGGTGCAAATATACCCCAACATTCAAGAAACAAACCATAGGTTGGGCACAAACATCCCAACAAGCCTCAACAAAAATGAGACCAAATCAGGTCCCCGAAAAAGAAAGCAAGCAAACGTCTAAGCCAAAGCCCCACAGTAGCCCAAGCCAAGAGCAACCGCAAAAAATCAACGACAAAGCGAGCACAACAACATGGCATGGAGGAGCGAAACAGGGAAAATCACTCCCCCTCAACTCCCCACATCCAACCTAACAACACTGATAATGCCATGAAACTCCACGCTGAACCACTCCAGAGAAACATAGGAAGAAACCAATCAGCGAACAAAAGCGGAAAAATAATAAAGAAAGAAAAAACGATTTGTAAATGTTTTCAATAGCAAGTTTTTGTTTTATTTGTGAATTCAATTATATATATATATGCTTTGGTTTATGAATGATATCATTGATTTTTATGCATGAAAATGGTATTGATGTGTGAAAAATCATATAAACAATATTGTATTTTTGATCCCAACATTGTTTAGTTATAATAGTTGATGTTTTTAACGTAATAGTATTTTAATGTAAAGTAGAGTATTTTAATGTAAAGTAGAGTATTTTATGGGATAGGATAACAAGTCAATATGTTCACTTATTTTTAGGTAGTTCAACAAGTGATTTTTATGGAAATTTATGGGAAATTTGCTTGTTTGATAAGATTACACATACTAGATTATAAATTGCAAAATTTTTATACAACTAAGTTTTTCAAAGTTGTTGAATCCATCTGCAATTTAAGTTGATAGCTGCCAACTTTCAGAAAATATTGAGTCACAAGTTTTAATGATGACAAACTGGTAAAGGAACCTTACAAAATAATGAGTCGTAAAATTTCAATGATGAAAACTGGTAAAAGAATAAGATGTTTGCTCGACACCTTGCATACGTGATGTAGTGATTGTGCTTCTAATAATTAGGGACAACAATTTTTATGTTAGTAAATTGGATGAAAGTTACTCCAATTTTAAAAATACGTTTTGTCTAAAGAAAAAATTCACTTTGGTAAAATTTACATATGATTGAATATCTTTGGTGATATGCAGTGACTTATGTGGCAAATTCCAATTGAAGGTCAAAAGATGTCATCAACATCAATTACATATCATTACAATGGACATATATGTGTTGCAATTAACAATAACAATCATGCCCCTTTAACATATCAGTTGCCTCTCAATATGTTTCATTTCTTATCTACAGGTTAAGCTTTGTTTCTTTTTAAAAATCTCTTCCACCTTTGTTGCTTATCCTTGTTTTCATGATAAATTGTAAAGGATTCCCGAGATTGTCCCATAAGGTTATCACCATTTGGATTCTTTGGAACGAATTATTAACTTACCATCTTACTCTTGATGAATTTGTGATGCATAATTCTAATTTTAGTATTTTGAAACAACAATTCTAGTGAGAATGGTAAATTGGGAGAATGGTGGTTATTGTCTAATTTTATAGACTCATTTTGTGTCAAAATACAATCCCAACAATCCTTTTTAGTAGTGTTTCACATGTTATTGTTATTTTTTTGTAAAAATTTATATAAATGACAACCAATGTAGCACATTTCAGTTGAAGGACAAAAGACATCAACGCAAATTTCATATCTTAACATATCGGTTCTTTTTAAAATAACAGTTGGATCCTTTTAACATAATATTGCCATCTCAATCCATCTCCATTCTTACTTTCATGTCCATATTTGTTTCTTCTCTTTGACCTTGTTATTTGGATTTGTGTTAATAAATAATGGTTAAAGAATCTTTTGGCCATTTACTTAGAATTTTTCTCCATTTGGATCCAATGGGATGACGCATTGAATGAATTCAGCATTTGAAACAGATGATTAACGCAATGACCATCAATTAACAATTGTTCACAAAAATATCAATTAGAACAGTCTATGACTACAAAGTAAACAATCTATGGGCTCAAAGCAAGGAAAATTTTGATTTTCTTGGTCATGCGAGGTCATGGCTTCCACATATTTTTTGTTCATTATTCTGCCAAAGGAAATTGTAAAATGGTTTTGGAGTAAGGAAGGAACATTTTTTCTTTCTTGATTTGGTTATAGCATGGGCTTCCAATGTTTGTCTATGCATTATTTTCATAGACAAACATGCACTTCCAAATCTATTCTGGTCATTCTTTTGCAAAAGAATAGGTGTAAAATCGTTTTGGAGCAAGGTTGGAATTTTTTTATTTTTCTTTTGTTGGATGAGAGCATGGGATTTCAATGTGTATCTTGGTATTCTTTATTAAATATAGTCCTGTGAAGATGTTTGGGTGAGTGTACACACGGCACATGTATAAAATTAATATCATTGAGGAGAAACATGAAATTTATAAATTGGAACTCATTACAGCTCAGCCAGAAATACCATCTCTAATCTTAAGATGTAGATGTGATAGCCGAAAATAAACAAGACAACATGTTTTGGCGTTTACATCTAGATGGTATACAATGCCATGATGATTTTTGATGCAATTACATAATTTTTTATGGAAACATTTTTAGCATAGTAAAATATAAATTGGTCTTGAAAAGTACCATGGATTTTTCAATCTTATACACTATAGTGTATTAATTTTCCTTCTAAGGTATTTACGCTTTTCTTCTAATTGGTTTAGTGAATTATGGGTTATTATAAATTATTACATTTTTTCTATTTGTGGCTATCTTTAGCCACCTTTCCTATATACAATTTTCTTCTAAGGTATTTAAATTTTCCTTTTAATTGGTTTAGTTAGTTATGGGTTATTATAATTTCTTACACTTTTTCTATTTGTAGATAATCACATTGGTAAAAATGTTTTTATGTGTATCCACCTTTCCTAAGTGTGATTTTCCTAAGTTTTGACATTTTCAAACCAAGGTTATGTACATGATTAATGTAAGCATAATTTTTTTGATCCATTTTGTATAATAATAAAAATAATATAATTTTGAAAAGAGACAATGAAAACAATTGAAGGATTTTAGGGCTCTCCAATCTTCCTTCTAGTTGATAATAAGTCCATCTACATTTGCGCTCTCATGGCTTCCTGCTGAGGGCCTTTTACCCCTTTTGTTAAAATACATAAATAAAGATAATCTAATTTTAAGGACACGACCAAGCCAAACAAATAATCAGTGTATGTATGCGACCCTTTTGTTTTTGGGACACGGGATCCACTTTCACACAATGATTTGATTGCTGAAGTCTACAAAGATGTTAATGCTCTACCCTCTTTGGATTTTAACATATGACCTTTCAAGAGGAAAGACATGTTCTCAACCATTAGATCCACTTGTGTAGCATGGCTTAATGTGAATAATAAGTCTATTAATTATAATATTGCAACGTATTTTTCATTATTGCAAGGGAGGACTAATGACATTGTGATATTCATTCTTATAATTCATTTTCAATCTTACCTATAGAAGCATAAGCATATACATGTAACAAAGTAATATTTATACCTAGAGAGTCTTTGTCAAATTTAGGAAATACAACAACATTAGGGTCAAATACATTAGATAAAAGTTATTTGCCTAAATATTTTTTGGATGGTAATGGTAAATGGATAATGGTTGTTCAAAATACACCGTGGATAGTAATTGTTAAAAAATTACATATAAATACATTGTGTAAGAAGAGACTGTTCCATGAGGCACTACACCATTTAAATGTTATGAAACAAAGCATATTATGGGTACAACCCAGTACCTATGGTTATATATTAAAATTTTGCATTGAAATGAGATCTTTGGCAGAGGGTAGGAGCATCCATGATCATATTATGAGAGATTCTAGACTTCCTTCTTTATACAATTTCCATCCTTAAATGGAAGCACAATAACAATCTTTGAAGATAATACATTCGTTGATGAAAAAACAGCCATATCAAAACTTTGATTTTCAGTTCTCAAATCTAGTAATAAGGAATCAAAAAGGCGTTTGATAAAAAAAATTAATTTCTAGACTAAAAAAATATGAAATCAACAATAATAATAATTTTTATTTTCCTTAATAAAATTGAGAATTTTTTATACCAGTCAACCGCTGAACAATTTGATGGAGCTTTCCAAGAGCCTACGGAGCTGGAATCTCCTCTTCACATCAGCTGCATTATTGTCACTCTGATACCAAAATAATAGCAAAAGTGTCCTCAGACACACTAATTTATTAATAAGGAAAATAAAATTACATGAAATCTGCAAGAGTTTACACATGATCACTCAACACTCTTGCAAGAGGAGAAACAATCTCTAATGTCCTAACCTATTTTTTTTATGGATCACTTATTTCATTTACAAGTGTTCGTTTACATTTATTGCTCTCATAACAACTCTCCTAACTATTTTCCTAAATTAGTTCATAAGAAACGACACCTTTCTAGATGCCATATATTTTAAAACAATTAGATATTGTAAAATGTCTCCAATATCTAATTAAATATTCTAGATAATTGAATATTATATTCTAAATAATTAAGCTAAAGTCAGTGTATTTTTTGGATCATCTATAATTATAATTCATTTTCAATCTTCCATATAGAAGCATAAGCGTAAACATGTAATAAAGTAATATTCATACCTAGAGAGTCTTTGTCAAAGTTAGGAAATACAACAACATTAGGGTAAAAGACATTAGATAAAGGTTATTTGTCTAAATACTCTTTGGATAGTAATGGTAAGTGGATAGTGGTTTTTCGATTCAATAGGTGATGTATACTTTCATGTTGGTAATGGTTGTTAGGATAAAGAGATGGTGTAAAACTTAAATCAAAGATAAATATATATTATGTTTGAGAAAGTAAGATTTACATATGACGTGCCTTCAAAATCCATGTCAAATTAAATTCTTCTCCTTCAATGTCATTTTAAACTCTTCTCCTATGTATAGAATAATCAAGAAAAAATCCCACATTACAATGCATTAATTTACATTACTATATATTAATCAAAGATTTTTCTAATTTTATTCTTAAAACCAAGGATATCTAGCTTGATGATCAAGATATTTTAGTTAACTTTCATGTTGTGTCTTTATTTACTAAAATCCTAGTTCCTAGAGCCACTGATATGATATCTAAGCTTTTTCGATTATGAAATTCTCAACCTGGTCAAGATTTTCCCCTCATCCACTTTATTTTCTTTCAAAGGTACCATTTATGAGAAAACAAAAGGCACTACCATGGGTTCATTCCTATCTCCTATCATCACTAACCTCTTCATTGAATACTTTGAAACCAAAACTCTTGACTCTTGGCATAAAAGGCCAAACTACTGGTTCTAGTTTTTCAATGACACCTTTTTCATCTAGCAACACAAACTAACAGAGCTTAACGCCTCTCTCCCATCATAATGGTATTTCTCCTCATATTCAATTCACCATGGAAGTTTAAGTTGATAAATCCCTCCCCTTCCTTGATGTTCTTATCACCCGAAAACTTGATGGTTCCCTTTCCCATCAAGTATACCAAAAGAAGACCCACACTAACCGATATCTACACACCCATTCTCACCACCACCCATCCCAAAAATTATGGTGTTCTAAAAACTCTAATATCTCGAGCCATAAAAATATCAGATCGATTCAATTCCTTCCCCCATAAAAGGCACACCTTTTCCAAGCTCTTAGAGCCAATGGTTATAGCTCCTCTCAAATATGTAAATAATTTCATGTCATTTATAAGCCCAAATCCATCTCCTCTCCTCCTCCCCAAGCCCTGGGGCAATTTTATCTCGCCTATATTAAAGGAACCATTGACCTCATTTCAAAATCCTATCAAAAGGGAACACTAAAACCATTTTAAAACCTCACAAAAATTCAAAGCAGATTTTCCTGTCAACCAAAGATAAGTTTGACACCATGTTAAGCTCAGGTGTTTACTAGATACCTTATTCATGTGGGAAGTTTTATATTAGGCAGACTGGTTGTCCTTTCAAATCCTACCTAAAGGTGCACAAATTTGATACTAAGCAGCTCTGGTTATCAAATAATGCCATTGTAAAACACTCTTTTCATTCAAAACACCTTATTTCTTTTGATCAATTTAAAATTCTTGCCTCCACTACCTTTTAAAACTCGTATATCATCAGAGAAGCCCTCAAAATTGAAAAACATCCCAATAATCTTAATAGAGAAGATGGGTTTAAATTGATCCAGTCTTGGAAATTTGTCATCCACCATTTTTTGACTAATTTCCCTCCTTTTGCTGATGAGTTATTCCAATTTATCATTCTCTCATTATTTCTCTGAACCATTTTCTTCTCCTCTTTCTCATTTTTTATTTTATTTTTTAGCCTAATTAGTTTAATTCCTTTTTCCCTTCCACTTCCTCCCCCCTCCTCCTGCCTTTTCTCATTTTATGTTGGATCACATTTATTTATATTTTACTATATTTTTCATATTATACCTTTAACTCCTCTAATATTTCTTTTATTTTTATAATTTATTCCTTGTTTATCTTAATTGTTTCTTAATATCTCACTTAATCTTTTATTTAATTGTTGGGAAGGACCTTTCAACAACTACTTTAATTATTTTAATCTTAATACATTATTTTATATATTTTTAATCATTCAACTTCATTTTTTAATACTAATATCTTATTTTAATTAAACTTTGACTTGACCTATTAACGTCTTCATTGATTAAATCAATAATTTTTACCCTAACAACTAATTGAATTCCTCTCTATAAATAACACCCATTAGCACTCATTTATCACCATTATGTGCCCTTGTCCCTGATGATGGGTGGAGTGTCCACTCGAAACGTTGGACATATTATTATAAACCTTATTCATAGTTTTATTCATAAAATCTTCTCACTATGAACAACTAGGAAAATCAACACTCTCTTAATCTTGTTGGTTTTCCTAGTTTGGGTTTCCAGGATAAAATTTCTATGTTAATGTGTGTGTTTGGCATTGCATATTTTCTATTTTTTAATTAAGAATACATCTACAACAATTAATTGTATAGGGTTAAAACCTACATATCTTAGCCTTGTATCACTCAAATGTTCATTAGTCCGGTGACACAATAATTATAAGTGACTTGAATTAGCAAGGTTGATTTGAAAAATTCCTTAAAACAAAACTATATCACTAGGATAATGGTTATCCGTGTGATACAACTCTTGTCTTCTACCTCACTTAGCCATGTATTTCACTAGAGATCAACTTCTCTCCATTGTGTCAATGGATTAACTGAAAAAAATATTAGACATTAAAATGCATTTATTAATTATATTTTCACACCTAAACTCAAGTAAATATCTATAAAAATGGCCCAATATCATCCTCATTCCTCATAATGCTTATTTCTCTTTTCCTCTTGTGAGAATTGTAAAATAATTTAATTCTTTTTAAATTACTACATTTAATCATCAATCCAATGTTCTTAGACTTATGCGATGCTAGAAAAATATATGCAGGACTAGAGCCCACCCTAAGAAATGCAAACTAAGCATCACGGGAAAATTACAACTACAAAAATTGAATACATAAACTAGTTTGGTTTATAGCTTGCAAATTACTTTTATGTCTCCATTATGATTTTTAACTATACATTGGAATGCTAGCTTTTGTAACTCTAGTGAAATTACTTTTCAAATCAGTTCTAAAATTGTGTTTCCTATATATTTTAACTGCAAGCATGAATTGAATTAAAGATTTATGTAATTAAAAATCTAGTTGCTTCAAGAACGTAGGGTTCAAGAAAATTTGCAGACTGATAACACTTAACTCTCCTTGATAGAGGGTTCACTTATTGTCAGACTTGGTATCAGCGTGGTGGTGATCGCTTTCCTATTTGCATAGCAGTACATGGCGGTGGCCCCAGGAGGGGGGCCAACACCCTCCTTCAAAGATGTCACCGCGGAAGCACAAGCAGTGGGTGGCTCTGATCGCTTGAATCGACAGACAGGAGAAACGAAGCGGTCTGGCCCAGTTTTGGGAGTCAAATGGCAGTCAAAGACAAAAGGCTAGTGCTTGCCTAGGGCACAAAAAAACCCAGGTTCGTTATACCGCCTAACACATTAAAAGATTATCGTTGTTATATGAAAGATCATGCTTTAATCTGTAAATTTATTGGCCTCTGGCCGACGGAGAAAGATCTTTTACAATGGATTCAAAATAAATGGCAACCTCGAGGGAAGCTTGACCTAAAATTTGGCCCCCGTGGGTTTTTCACAGTTATATTTACTAATTTATTGGACAAAGAACGTATATTTGGAGGGCCATATTTTTTTAATAATGCAGGGTTGTTTATGCGGCAGTGGGAAGAATGTTATAATCCTGATGAGGAACAATTTCTGGAAGCTCCTATTTGGGTCCGTTTATTTGCTTTACCTATTGATTTTTGGGACCTCGATATTCTTGAAGG
This sequence comes from Pinus albicaulis, assembly GCA_034641835.2. Classification (NCBI taxonomy): domain Eukaryota; kingdom Viridiplantae; phylum Streptophyta; class Pinopsida; order Pinales; family Pinaceae; genus Pinus; species Pinus albicaulis. The sequence continues at coordinate 116,535 of JAXQQM020084063.1, read as the reverse complement.
GATTGGTAATTCTTTGGGAAATTTTGTGAAAATTGCGGAGACAACGTGTCGTGGACGATATACCTCTTTTTCCCGTATTTGTGTTTATATGAATTTTTCAGAGCCTCTTCCTGAAACGATTGAACTTGAATATGAAGGTAAGATTTGGCAGCATACTCTTGATTATGAGCACATTCCTTTTCGTTGTCGTCGCTGTCATGAATATGGCCACTTGTATAAATCCTGTCCGCAAAATTCTCCAGAGGTTCAATCAGCCAACAGTTCACAGCATACAAATGCAGGTCGAGGTAAGGATGAAGGTGAGAAGGCTGATGGTTTTGTTTCTACTGTAATGAAGAAAAAAAGCTCTCGGCCGCCGTCTATTTCACATAACAGTCACAAGTATCGCACTTCAGAAAACCCTTTTGAGCTACTACAAGAAGATGAGGCTCCGTTAAAGGATAAGAGTGGTGCTTAGCCCTCGCCTTCAGCGGAACAGTTTCGAGAACCACCACAGGATATGCTTGATGATGAACCTTCACACCCCGAGATGCAGATAGACAAACCGTCATCTATCAAATGTAAAGCACCACTTGAAAATATTGAATCTGCTAATGTAATTGTTGAATCGCAGGAACAGGAGACGATGGATATTGAGACTCCTAAGGAGGATCTCAGCGCAGAGGAACAGGTGATGAAAACACTTCTTCATGAATGGAGGAATTTAGATGACATGTTTATTCTAGATGATCAAAAAACTCTCTATAAACAAACATTTGAGCATTATTTAACGGCACAGACCAAAAAAACAGTCAATACCCCAGAGTCTAGTTTTCATAAAGTGGGTACTCAGCATTCCAAACCAGGTAAGAAGAAAGGAAGGAAAACCCTCCAAGAATCAATTCAATTAGTTGGTGAAATGTTGGTTAATACAGGAAAAATCATGCCGTTAACAATGGTATTTCAAAAACTACCTAAATCCTAATGATGAAAATTCTTTTTTGGAATATTCACGGGTTAAATAGCATGGGTAAACATCAATATTTGAAGGATAAATTAAAAAATGAGAGACCTCATATTATGTTACTCCAAGAAACGAAGATTACTTCATCTCATTTTGATACCATTTTAAGGACTTTTAATCCTCATTATGAAGTTATGGTCATTGACGCCTGAGGTACAGCGGGGGGGATTGATATTCTTTGGAATCCCAACGAAGTTATAACTGATGATTGGTTTGGTCTACATTGTAGTCTCTCTGGTACTTTTCGGGTGGTAGGGACTCAAGAAAACCTCTTAATTATTGCAGTTTATGGTCCTCATTCACCAGGGGAGAAACAACAGTTTATAGATAGCATACGGGATTTGCGATTAATTCATAGGGAGAGTAATTAGATTATTGGCAGCGATTTAACTTGATTCTAAACCTTAATGAAAAGAAGGGAGGGCTTAGGAGAGACGATCAGGAGATGGAATCGTTTCGTGACCTTATAGCTGATCTTCACGTGGTTGATATCCCTACTGTGAATGGTATATATACTTGGAATAATCGTCATGGTCAAGAGCATCAGATTGCTTCTCATCTTGATCGTTTTTTAGTTTCGGAGGATTTATTTAATCTGGACCTGCATTTTGAAGCCTCTATTCTGCCTTCTTTAGGTTCTGACCATTGGCCTATTAGTTTAACTTTGGATATTAAGGATATGCCTCAACATAAGCATTTTCGTATTGAAAAGTTCTGGTTAAGGGATCCTACCTTTGTTGATCAAGTCAAGCGTTGGTGGCAATCGTCACAGATTCAAGTTAGAAACCACATGCATAAAATTCAGTTAAAATTGAAGTATATTAAGAAGGAGATTAAACATTGGAATAAAACGTATTTTGGAAATATTCAAACTGCTCTGAAAATTCTCCAGGAACGGATGAAACACATTCAACAGGAAATCATTTTAAATGGTCAAATGGAAGTTCTTGCAGAACAAGAAGGGTTAGTTCTCAGTGAACTAGAAGAACGATGTAAACAGGAAGAGATATTATGGAAGCAGAAGTCTCGAGTGCAATGGTTAAAGAAAGGTGAGAAAAATACTTCTTTCTTTCACAAATCCCTCATTCAAAGATGCCAAAATAATAGAATCTTCTCCTTAAAGGATGCGAATGGTAATAAAGTTTTCAAACATCAAAAATTGGAATAATTGTTGGTTGGACACTTTCACGCCATGGCGACTGAACCTGTTCGTGACAGACATGCGGCTATTCGTCGCATCACAGCTCATATTCCGGAAATAGTATGTCGGGACCAAAATATCACTTTAATGACAAGCATTAGTTTTACGGAGGTGGAGGAAGTTGTTCAGAATCTTCCTAAATGGAAAGCTCCTGGCCCCGATGGATTTACAATAGAATTTTACCAGGCATGTTGGCCCTTTCTTGGTCATGACATTTGGGAATTGGTAGAAGAATCACGGCGGACACGACAGGTTTTTCTAGCCTTGAATTCGACATTTATTACTTTGGTACCAAAGCAAACTCATATGGACACCCCGACAGGCTTTTGCCCTATTGCTTTATGTAATGTTATCTATAAAATCTTATCTACTATTATGGTCAATCGGTTAAAACCAATTCTTCTGGATATTATTTCTCCGGAGAAAACAGGTTTCGTTAAAGGAAGGCAAATTTTGGATGGGCTAGTGATAGTCCAAGAGGCAATCCATTCTTTAAAACAACAGAAACGACAAGGTATGTTGGTTAAATTAGATTTTTCAAAAGCTTACGACCGGTTAAATTGGGATTATCTGAAAGTCGTCTTACTTTCTTTTGGATTTGATGAATGGTGGCTTCAATGGTTATTTTCATGTATATCAACTCTGAATTATTCCATTCTGGTTAATGGAGTTCCTAGTTCCACATTCAATGCCACTAGGGGATTGCGCCAGGGGGATTCCATTTCCCCATTTCTATTTATCATTACTGATGAAGGGCTTGGAAGGCTCATTAAGGCAAAAATTGCGACCCATAGTTTCAATGGTCTGAATCTTTGGGGTTGAGATCTTACACTCTCGCATCAACAATTTGTTGATGATGTAATGCTTTTCTCTCATGTGTCTTTACGGGAAGCTCTTTCAATTTTGCATATTCTTAATCTTTTCATGGAATCTTCGGGCACTATGATTAATAAAGATAAATCTCATATTTATTTTTTCAATACACTTGCTCCTATTGAACGATTCATAGCTCATACTCTTGGCTTTCAAATTGGTCATTTGCCTTTTAAATATCTCGGTTTTACGTTGCACCTGTCGTCCTTAAATTTGGCAAGTTGGGAAAGTTTGATGACTAGCCTTCATAATCGGCTGCAAAAATGGGCCCTCAGAGCACTAAAGGCGCCTAGCAGAGTTATTTTACTAAGATTGGTATTGCAAGCTACTCCTATCTATCAATTTTCAGGAAAAGCTGCTCCTAAAAATGTATGTGCTACCTTGGTAAACATTTTCAAGAAATTCCTTTGGCAAGGTGCGCAAAATACAAAAAAATGGGCTTTATTATCTTGGGATATACTTGTTAAATCCAAAAGAATAGGGGGAATTGGATTTCGGGATCCTTTTATATTAAATCAAGTGATGGGGGCCAAATTATGGTGGCGGTGGATACAGGGGGGCCAGGACCTTTGGAAGCGAATTTGGAAAATTAAATATGCAATGCCTACGTCAGTTGTTGGCAAGCTAAAAACAGATTATGCTCCAAAAGGCTCAAATATCTGGAACTTAGCAGCGGCCAACAGGGACCTGATTCGTCAGCATAGTTTCTGGGAAGTGTGAGGCAGGCAGACTACACTCTTCTGGGAAGACTCCTGGAAGCAGCGTGAAAAATTATTTAGCAGGCTAGACCTGGGTGAAATCTTCTTATTTACAAATTTACCTCATATAATAATTATTCATCATTATTGGACTATCCAGCCCAGCGGCCAATGGCGAGTATGGAAAACTCGAGAACACTGGGCTCATGCACCTGATACGGCTCAATGGCGTAACTTAGACAAGGAATTGCAAACTCGAACCATCATGACAACTACTGGGGCAGATATTCTACGGTGGGGCTATCGGACTAAGGGGATGTTTACAATTAAGGAGGCCTATTTCCTCAAATCGCAAAATCATCAAGATGTTGCAGTGCCTATTTGGAATAAAATCTGGAATGTTAAATTCTTGATAAAGGTTGAATATTTTATGTGGCTTTTAAGCCATAAATGCATGTTGACCTAGGATCATTTGCAGCATCGTGGTTTGCAGGGTCCTTCCTACTGTATCCTGTGTTGCCAAAATCAAGAAACTATTGAACACTTATTCAATACTTGCCCTTATAGTAATGACATATGGGAGCGCCTGGCAGTGTTATTCAACCGAACAGACTGTGTACTTAGTAGTGTCAATACTACTATTTGTCACTAGCGCAGTGGTGGGTATAAGAGTGAGGTGATTAATAGGGCCTGGCGGTTATCGATAGGCTTTCTGCTTTGGGGAATATGGAAGGAGCGAAATTCTCGCATTTTTAGAGGTGTAGAATGTCCATTTCATCAACTCTAGCATGTTATTGTCTAGAATATCAGGGAAACAATTCTGGTGGAGCGATGGGGAGGTGATGATTGGCCTGACACGGTTATGGAAACACGAATTCTACACGCCCTTAACCTTAACCCTCAAATGCTTGATGTTTCTTTACGGAAAATACAACCGAATTTGAATTCTATACCGTTGCATTATATTCCTCCACCATTGTTTTTCATGAAACTAAATTTCGATGGGGCCTCAAAAGGGAATCCTGGCCAAGCAAGGATTGGTGGTATATTTCGAGATTCTTCTAGTAATGTCTGTCGTCTGTATTCTTATCCTATGGGATATATTACTAATAATGAGGCTGAATTGATGGCTCTAAAGCAGGGTTTAATTCTTGCGATTCGGGAAGGTTACCAAAGGCTTGTTGTAGAGGGGGATTTTGCAATGGTAGTGGGTATTCTTAAAAAACTACAACAAGGTAATCCTTGGCAAAAAATCAGCAAGAGCTGACGAACAACGAAACTTGTGGAAGATATTGGTAGCCTTCTTAGCCAGATTGGTTCAGTTATCTGCACTCATATTCGCCGAGAGGGGAATCAGGCAGTGGATTATTTGGCGAATTGGGCTTGTAAGAATACCAACAGACATCTCGATATCAATGATTCCCACCAGGACTGGGTTGTCGAACTATATTGTCTGCAGTGTATTGTGGATCGTGATCGCTCTTGTTCACCCCCGATCGAGGTGCGTGCTGGTTGATTTGGGCCGTCCACATCCACGTGGTGGATGCCTTGCCGCCCCATGCACTATTATTATGCACCCAATCCTTTGGCGGTTGTATCTACTATGCTCCTTGATTTTTCATGCGCCAGCCAGTTATCCCTATTAATGCTATGTCAGACGCATTAACTGATGTCTTTATGTGGTGGTTATTCACTCTTATGGTTGGTTTTGTAATTTTTCGCCAGTCTCTATTCCGGCCCTGTATCGGCGTTTCACTGCAGATTAGAGCTTCCCATCTCAGCGCGCGTGTTCTTCGGTGGAGATCGGGGCCTCTCTGCAAGTTTTTCCATTGCTAGTATGGTGAAGGGACAACCAATGAAGTTGAAACAAGGGAGGCTGTCTACTCCTGAGGTTGGCTCGAGTAGGCGTGGTAGGAAATCAAATACAGAGGTGCTGCAAGAGTTAGCTCAGGTTTATGACTCAGGTAATCAGGATAAGATTAAGTAAAAAATACAAGGCTGGGAAGTTGATACTGATCGTGAAGAGGTGGGTATGGACGAGCAACTTTCCCATATGGACTTCTTAACTGATCCAAGCAGTACTCGGGGTCGTGTTTCTCTCTTTCAGCAGTCAGTAAAGACTTACTGGAAGATGAAGTGTCTCCTTGCCAAGGCTATGGCAACAACAGAGGATAAGAGTCTCACCTCTTCTATTTTGTTTGAAATGCAACAGATGAAGATGGATATGCATGCTATGCTCAAGGTACAACTTCAGTTGAATGATAAGGTGGGCAAGCTTGAAAAACAGTTAAAACTCTTTCATAACAGCTCACAGGTGTTCAGCCCAACTGTTAATGCTCCGGTTTCTGATTTAGTTGGTTAACTATTTCCTTGTCTGTTTAATTTGGACTCTGCTAGCTTTTTTACTTCTCTTGTTTGTAAATATTTTGGACACACTACAGCTCTCAAAGCTGTTCGAGATAGGTTAAGACAATTTCGTTTTTGGTCTGCTTATAACTCGTTTTGGTGGCCAACAGACCTAGTTTCCTCCGGGCAGGTTAAGGTCACTGCATTGGTTTTTTCTTGTATGACTCTCTGCCCTTCATATTTTTGGTAATAGAAAGGTACTACAAAGCTTACAAAAAAATTAAAAAAAAAAAAAAAGATTTATGTAATTAAATTAAATCAAACTTCAACATGTTGATACCTAATTTTGAACCTTTAATTTTGTGATATGCCACAATCTTTCTTACCTAATTGAATTAAAGATTTATGTAATTAAATTAAATCAAACTTCAATGTGTTGATACCTAATTTTGACCCCTTAATTTTGTGATATGTCACAACCTTTCTTACTTATTCCTTGCTTGATCATCCTTCTCTTTGACCACTAGTGACTTGTTCTACTAATGTGTTTCATTATCATGACTTGATGGAAAAGACCACAAAGCTATTTTTACATCACTTTTAATTATATGCATCACATACGTGTTATGTCCTACATGTTGCTCACATTATACAATGTTCAAAGATTATTATGCTCACAACCTTGATATGTTAACATAAATATGGTACAAGTCTACAATGAAAAAAATGTTGGTGTGTTGGAAGGGGCTTTTTACATTATGTAACACCCAAGGATGGCAAATGAAATGTTTTTTTTTATATACATATTTATTATATGCCTTAATTCTATGTTCATTTAAAAAAAATGGTATATTGAAAGTTTGGTTAAGATATGTTCGAATCCAATTTTATATGCATTGCAACCACTGCATATTTCACGCCATACATAACATATGACTCATTGCTATATTGCAAACCTTTGCAGGTAATAGTTGTTCAGGTGATTAAAGGTTATACATCAATATTTAATATGAAATGTTTTCCATGTGGAACCTTTACATTAAGTTGGATTAACATTACATTGTGTTTCATTTGGATGATGCGTTCATCGCGTTGATCTTTCATTTGAAAACTGGAATACATTTGTGATGAACTAGATTTGTGTTTGTTTAAGTGATAGGGGAAATCTACGTCCAATATTTAATGCGACACTTCAGGGAACAAAAATTATCCAACAATTTAATGCCCACCATGAAAACCCTACCATGCATTTTTGCTGCAAATTTCGCTCATTATGCTACCTCAGAAGCATTATTTTTATTATGGAAAGTGGTTTTTACTGAAGGGTTTTAACACTAGGAGTACCTTAGCTTCAGGAGCTAGATTGTTAGCTCAAAGTGAAGTTTTGGAGGGTATTTCTGTCGAATTTTTGCATTTCACAGGTAAACACATGGTTAATTGTGTAGTTAATTATGTTTTTCGAAGATTAGTTGTCTTTCCTATTCTTATTGAATCCCCTTTGTTATCTCTTAATTACCATAACCATTATCTGTCTCCCCGATTGATTATATTTCAAATGCATGTAACAAAGGGTATATTACCCCCTTTCCCATATGATTTCAATCTGATCATTTCTTTGAGCCATGTTGTATTTTTAAATGAAAAGGGCCAAAACCATCTTTTGTAAATTCTTGTTAAATATTCATGAAGGGAATGAAACCTGTGCACCACCATGCAGTGGTTGTATATTTTCATAAAGCTAGCCAATGCATGCAAAAAATGGGGTTCCGCCCACGCTTTGTGTAACATTACCATGTTCCCAAACCCCATTATCGTTGAAATGCATGTACACTTTCCCATTAAAGTCCCATAACTTATAAGCCATTGCAATGATGCAAATTTTGTCATTCGAGTTGCATACAAACTCTTAACTTCTGCAATTCCCAATTCGTTGCAGGTATTATATCATATATTGCTCTGTGACATTCGTACAAATTATTAATTGTATGCAAGGTCTTTGAATCTCAATGACATACTCTTCTTGCACAAAACAATAATTGCATACTTGGTTTTTACCCACTGCTGCAAGTGAAGCTTCGAAGGAAGTTTCCTATTTTCCCAGGCCTGCAAAAATTTCAAAGAAGGATAAAGAAAAATGGGTCAGATTCATTCTAAAGTTGTAGAAGAAGATATAAAGAGAATCTCATGCGACTTTGAATTTTTTTCCATCACTTCATTCCACAGTTGCTAAACCCTAAACTAAACCCGTGTTGTTATTTTAAATTAAAAAAGGGTTTATTGGAATAATTATTATGAGTCTCTGCATATATATTTATTTTACTTGTGATTCATTATATGAGTCAATGTTGTTCCATTCTCCCTCTGTAGCCCATCCTTTCAACCCATCTCAGTTATTAGTCCTGCAAGTATGTAAGATTAACCAACCTTAATTTAACATTTTGAATATGTAACAATTCAAATGGGAAATGAGTTGTTGTTTGCTTCTGGTTTTATGGTTTTAGTTTTAACTTGTTTATTTGCAGAATGAATTCGAGCCCACGAGGTTCAGGAAGAGGTATGGAAAGGAGGAACAAGCGACCAGGCTGGTGGGATTCTAACATAATTAAAAATATCCATTTTTTTTATCGATTTTAATGTTGATTATGTTGTATTTCACCAACTGGACACAGTGGTCACCTCAATATGTGGTCTCCCAATTTTTCATGTATTCCTCCAGTTTACCAGAATAGCTTAGTGCCCTCCCTCCATTCTCATCCTAACATTCAAGATATTCCATAAACTACACATTTTAATTCACTTGTATATGTAAATGACGGTTAGGGCCCTATTCAAAATATACCTGATCATGATCATGATGCCTGGGGAAATGTTTCAAAGACCCCTATCCTGTTTCTAGTTCTCATTCTGCTACTCATGATGCTCTCCCTCTATCTGGAAAGAAAATTATTCATGCACATTAAAAATATACTTCTACACCTACTCTTGCTAGCCACACTCCTTAGCACTTCGCAGCTCCTTCAAGTCCTTTGTTCTTGTCCCATGTTGATGTTCCCTCTGCAGAAGATCCATAACAAACTCCCACAGCTAGTTCCAGGTCTGATCTCACTACCAATTGTCCAGAGGTTTCCCAAGATAAACTACTAAATGAGGCAAAGAAAATCAATTTGTCTATGGAGAGGATTTTATTAGAAGCTAAGAACAATGCCTCTCCTTTTGGTTGCAAGTTTTGATATATGCTAATGTTCAATTGTTTATAGGGAATTTCATGAAGTTTGGCAATATTTTGAACAATTGTAACATTTTGACAAGCACATTGTTGGTTTAATTTTTGAATTATCTTAATTGGACACAGGTGTTATGATTTTATTGTTTGATATTCGGAAGAGGGGACATTTTCAAAATTTTAGACATATTCTTAATTAGTCATTTCGTATTATTATGAATGTGAAGTTTGGTTAATTGGATAATTTACTTATGTGATGCACACTTATTTTATATAAGTTGATGATTGTGCATTTAATGCATTATTTTATTGTTAATACACATATGGATGTGGGTCCTCCCTCTCTATGAGTCATTCCCTACTTTTTAGAAGTCCACCTATTTAGTATCAACTTCAAATTAACTAAGTATGATTAGTTTAATTAGCACAACAATTATGTAACTACCTGTAAATTCAAGGTTATAAGCCCAAGTATAAGAAGGAGAGAAGGGTCTTTTTTTTTTGGGGGCTATTCCACAAGTGGTCTGATTTAGTTATTTTTCTTCATTTGGGTTCAATCTTTTCTATGTTTAGGTGATTGTTATTCAAAAACATTATTTTACAGGGATTCTTTTAGTAATAGCATTGATATAGATTCATAATACTTCTTGTTGTTAGAGGTATATTTGATTTCAGTTAAAGGTTATTTCTTTTTTCAATTCTAATGTTGAATCTGTGTGCAGTAACATAATAGTCTCTGAAGTCTCTTTGAGCTTGCTACAATGAGATTTGTTTTATTTAGTTGTTCTATCTATTAGCATTTGACCACGCTCTTGTAAACGAGGTTCTTTTTAAAAAAAGTTTCCTTGAGCGGATTTAAATCTTCCTAGTTTGTGGATACTTTATATGAACATTATTTTTTATGATATCAATGAAGTATCATTTGTTGTTCTTACCATCTTGTGTATTAATCATGATTTTCACATTTTACTTTCTCCTGATAATAGAAATATGTATCCTTATATTTCAATTCTTTTTCTTAGGAAGTGTAATCTTAATGAGAAACAATGATTTTATTCTATACTTGTTTAACATTGATCATTTGTTTGTGAATTTGAATTAAAATACATGTTAATGATCATTGTTCTCTTCAATGACATTCTTGTTGAACATATTATAAAGTTTAGATGTTTGGGGTTTTAGACTTGAATTTATGTTTATTTTCTTATTTGATACTTTGAAATTGTATCATATTTTATTGGCTTGTAAGTTGGGTAAAGTTCCCGTATCCTTGGCCTAGCCAGCGTAATGATTCGAGGGTTGTTGTGGATTTTTTGCCCAAAAATATTCATCATCATATTTTTTGGCGACCATACTAAGGGGAAAATGATTTTTCTTCCTATTTCATTGAATGCCTTGGTTTATTGAATTTTATTTGTTTTTCTCTTGCTTCTGTCTGTTGTTTATATCATTTCTTGTTCATGACTGTTATCTTGACAAGTTTAGTGACCAAATTTCAACCCTTTAGACCAAGAACTAATCAAGATGATATAGCTTTGGAATTGTTATCCACAACTAAGGCAAAAACAACAAAATATTTCAATCATGGTCAATTATTCACTTTTACTATGTTGTTATTAAGATGCATTTTATTTTCATAAATAAATGCCACTTTTCCTTTCTAAATCCTTTTCCATTGCCTTTTCCAATTTAATTAGCCATAATAAACCAAAGTGAACACCCACTAGGATGTTTTTCCCACCATTCAGTTTGGAATACATGTCCCATCAACTTTGGTCTTATATATTTTTTACATGGAATTTTACTAGGGCTGTTATAGAACCCTCTCCCTTGGGGGAATACCGTCCTAGTTGTTCAATGACACCTACAACCAACAATATTGTTGAAACAAAAAATATTGCCTATGGAGCTTTATAACACAGCTTGTTGCAGTATTTACAATGATCACTGTTGAAACATGACAAACATATGGTTTACTGGAGCTTTATAACACATCTCATTATGATATTTACAATAAAAATAACATATATTTAAGCACATTCGATTCAACCGGAAAATAACCATAATGTCTATGGAGTTTTATAAACCACCTCGATATAGTATTTACAATAATATACACATATATACATATACACATTTGATCAACCAACAAACAAAAGGATATGATGCCCATATCAATCAATCAAGGGAATCTAGAGGCTCGCACCTCCACCCTTAAAAGTAGTACCAAGATTCATGTCCTTCCCAGGAAGTGCATTATCCATTTTCAAAGTCAAAGTTGCATCCAATGTCCAACGCTATAATCTGCATCATTTGTTCTCTGAGTGAACAGTTACCGGATCATTCCTCCACGGCACAGTCCCAATGTGCATTTGATTCCATCTGGAAATACTAATGACAAAAACAAATATATCCCCTACCTTTCCTTCTCTACTACACAGTCCCTCGGGCAATCCGGTCACCCCTTCCATGCAGTCACTCACGTTCCAAGTTACGTTGGCACCCCCATCCCAAGCATTCCATCCCTTGGCAAGGTTTCCTCGCATTGGAAGTTCAAACAACCAAGGCATATATGTGCCTCAAAACCATCATACCGGTCATAGCATGCTCATGGAAATCAATGGACATTATTGGGTACCAGTGTCCCAAAATGGCCCTACTCCTGTAAATGGTTTACCATCATATTGCTGCATGTTCCAATTCCTTTTGTTATTGCTTCTACTACTTGCAATAAGTTTCAACCACCCGACTGGGCATTTCCATGCTTCCTGTACCAAGCACATAACTGCCATTAGAGTCAAAATAAATTGAAATAAATTCAAATCATACCTCAGTGGTATCTCATCAATAAGGTACACTTGCAATATTGTGTACTTCCTGTCACAACAAGTCAAACTTGTTGTTTGATCAAATCATCATGTATAAGCATATCACATCTAGATAGTTAAAAACACAACTATCATAGGTCAAAATCATGAATTACATGCAATCATCATAAGCCATAATTATAAATCACATGTAACCATCATAAGTCAGAATCATAGATCACATGCATAAAAAATACAATAAAATACTGATACTTACCCTTCATCAGTACTTACTTTTGCCTTTCTTCTTTGCTACACATACTAGATCGGTTGCCACACTTGGCAAGCACTCAATGCCCTTGCTTCTCTTCACTCACATACACATACACACAGTGCACATCAAAACACACAAATCCACACAAGGCATAAAACACCACACAATACATACCCCTATACCCAGTGTAAAACACAATATATGTACATGCACATACATCCGGTGTACGATAAAATACAAAACATATACTTATACATATACATACACAGAGTACAACAAAACGAATATGTATGTCGCAATACCATGACTACACTATGCACATAAATAGTACCGCATGCCCTCAACACATCATGTACGCCATGCACACAATACCATATGTATACCAGTACCATATGCACAACATGTACACAGTACCACCTGTACACAACACTGCATGTACAATGTGTGAAAAACATCACATGTACATGATACCACCTGCACAACGTATTCACAATGCCAAATGTACAATGCACCACCTATACAATGTGTACACAATACCACATGATGTACACATCACCACATGCACGACATGTACACAACACCACATGTACACAACATCACATGCACGACATGTACACGACACTACCTACACACAACACCACATATACAACATTTACACAAAACAACATGTACAACATGTACACAACACCATATGCATACAACACCATATGTACAATCATGCACACAATACCAAATGTATATATCACCATATGTACATCATGCACACAACACCATATGTACATAGCACTACATATTCAACATGCACATAGCACCATATGTACACAACACCGCATATCCATGTAATGTTCCAAATTTTTCAATAAGGTAATTGGAATATTAGATTTGTTTTATTTTTAATAAAGTGAATAAAATGGGTGAAGGAGCCCATGTAGCAACCTAATAAACACTCCTAAGGTGAAAAAAGTCACTTAAGTAGCTTAAGTTAGCAGCCCCAAGTGTGAAAAGGGCCAAAAGCAAGTGAGCTAGACCATGGTTGACCCAAGTCAACAACGTACCCAAGGAGGGAAGCTTGCACAAGAAGATTGCGTAGTTGGATGGAGGGAAATTTGAAATGAGAGAAACCCCAATGTGAGTGGGGTCCATGGCAAGGAATCATGCCTTGCATAAAAGATGAAGGAGAGCCATTGTTGGGGTTTCATCTTTGGAGAAAGAATTTTGAAGTTGAAGCTTTCTGCAGTTGTTCAACTAAGATAGCTTGTGTTTCTAAGCACAAGAGGGATTACTCTTTAGGAATCCCCTTATCTTCCATGGGAGGCCATGGAGAGATTGCTCTTCATATTCCTCACATATTGGCTTGAGGCCAAAACATTCATTTGTAGCTACTGCGTTATTCTTGCAGCAAGAAACGTTGGAGTTGCTGGTGTTGCAGTGAGGGAACCTTCATCATTCATTTCCGGAGCTAGTTTACTGGAGGAATAACTCATTCTTTCTCTAGGAGATCAGGAAAGGAAACCCCGGAGCTAATACTGCATATTTTGGCATTGGGCCATATGTTTCTTCTCATGCCCAGCGCAGTCTCCTTCTCTTACAGCATTATCTTCAAAGGTGGCATGCACAAAGGGTTCATTTTGTGCACTAGAGAGTAAAATATTCAGTAAGGGGATTAGCCCCTTCACTTTGGAGATCATTGGAGGAGGTATCATTGTTTATTGCAGCATATGCTTCCTTCTCCTATGTTATATTATATTTGAGTTGTAGCTGCTACACTGTAACTCCGACATTTTTCTGTTTTATGTATTTTAGCCAATCCCTTGGAGGATTGTTGTAATAATGTTCTCTAGGGTTGAGATCTTTCTCCCCCATCTTTATTTGAGCACATATTGTTATATCATCTCATATATATCAGTTTTTAGTCATCTTCCCTCATAGACTACACAGTGATAGAGTTGTTGGTCTATGTAGCAATGTATTTTCTTTGTTTTATGTACATTTTCCCTTGAGGCTGATTTAAGCTCACCTTAAGAGGAATTTTCCTCAAGGAATTTGTATTACATTTGCTGCTACAGATTATATATCAGATTTTCACTCTTCTTACATTACATGAGGCATTATTTCACTGCTGTTAGATATTGAATTTTTAATACTATTGAAGGTTCTCTCATTAAGAATTATTTCGGTATACTTGTTGGTGGGAGATCTAAATAACCCACTTAGGGTTATTTCTTTGAGCTTATATTCTGCAGGGAGTTTGTGTCAGACATATTCTAAGGAATCCCAGCACTGGATTGCATTATTTTCACATGGGCTTCCTTATACAGCGTCCTCTTGGACACTGTTGTAGAAATTCCTTGAAGGGAAATATTAGCTTTTGACAAGTTCTATTGGTAGAGTCTGCTAGTGGGCCAAGTATCCTCTAGATCTCATCCTTCCTTGTGAAGGTGACATATCCAGTAAATGCCTCTACAGTCAATCTCTGAAATAGTTCATTTTTGATTGCTAATATTCCTGAAAAAGGAACATTACAGTGGTATCAAAGCTTTGAACTTGGCTCAACCTATGGAGTTCGAATTTCAAAGAAGAAGAGGTCAAAATGATGCAGAGGATGAGATTGATCTCATTAGTTTTTGGGTCCAGCAAGAACCTTTCCAAGGAGGTTGAGGAAGTAGAAGAAGGAGATGAGGAAGTACCATGCACTTCATATTCTCATAGAGAAATAGAGCAGAAGCATGGAGAGGCACATAGCAGCGCTGTCTTTATCATGAAGGAGCAGCCTTCATCTCCATCAGTTGAGGCAACCAACAAATTTTGGGAAGAGACTCTTACATGCACACAAGATCCAAAATTTACCAAGGTATGCATGAGTTTTCATTTCCTGTTGGTTCAATACATGCCATGAGGGATTGCATACCATGGCAAGCTGATCGTCTAGAGTAGGAAAATTTCACTGCGATGTGCCATTTTGAGGAAAGAAACCATCATCATCCTCATGCACTATTGATGAGCCACGTATCACATGTGAGGGTGGGGTTTAGAAATTTTTTCATGAAGGAGATTGCATTTCATTGTCCCATGAAATGCAGAAGGAGAAATCTATTTTGGGACAATGGTAGCTCTTGTGGGAGAGGTACCAAGTGGCAGGATACTTACACCATGGAGCAGAGGAGAGCATGGGTGCATCATGATGGGATGGAATTTCTCTTACCACTCATTATGTTCCCATTTCAGATTGGGTATGGTGGAAGTATGGAGGAGCAACAAATACTTTTGATGCTCAAGTTTTATGTTGTTGCAGGAGCAAGAGGAGGCACTAGCGTGTTGATCAACGGTTGTCATTGATGTCAAACCAAGCAGCACCAGGGGCTAACCCAATATTGCATGGGAATTTTGACCTATCAAATTAATATATTCTGGGTCAATAATTATTTTGATGGTTTCTACTTGTCGAGATGTTTTTGTTGATATATGGCACGCCATGTAATTCTTCACGGTTTGAGAGATATTCATGTTTGAAGTTTGTACCCTATTTAGTGGGCTAAAACCCCATGGGGTTGGGGCATGGGTCATTGAAATTTCATAATTAATATTTTTGAGCTCCTAAAATCCCTCCCACGTTCACTTGTTGAAGCCCCTCTCAACTTAAGCATTCATATAAATTGTGATCTTCTTTTCCTCCTTATGCAAGGGATTCGACCATCTGAAACAGGTCATCTTGGAATTTTTGCTCTAATTTTTTTTTTACGAAGGTTCAAAAGCTGAAATTTTTATGAGGCGTAGCCGAAATCCTGAGGAAGTTGTAGTAAAAATTTCAGATCAAGGTGCGCAATAGTTTTGGAGATATGATCTGTGTAAGTCAGGGTTTTTGCAGGCTCCTGAAATTCATCTCAAAGAAGTGACCTTGGTAAATTCGTCATAACTCTCTCTCTGAGTATCATATTGGAATTCCATAAAAAGTGATGGATAATTCATAGTCTTTAATTTTCTCTCTATCAATTTCATAAACAAATGAAGAAACAGTGACATGTGGCATGCCATACAAGTGCGCTCTGCTGAAATAGTCCATAATTAGGGCATTGTGAGAGATTGGTTATAAATATCTCTTAAAGAATCCAAATTGGGATAGACCTGTGGAATTGGAAAGATGACTCAGAGGACTACTACATGACCAAAAATCAGATATTGAAGATCTGAAATGACAGAGATACACCAGATTCAATATCGAGCTCCTGTAAGGAAAGAAAAAGCTAGATCATGTGTTGTCAAGGGTTGCAAAGGACCAGACTTTCTACGGTAGAAAAGCAAAGCAAGGTGCAGCAGATGGTAGCATGACAAGAGAAGCAACCAAGGTGCATAACAGTAACAAGAAGTTCATCATATGAAGTCTTCAAGTGGGCAGCATTGCATACAATCATTGTAAAGGTATCATTGTACTTAGTCATTGTAAATACATTATTGTACAAATTGTACTAGTGTCTATCTGTCAAGGGTTGAAGAGGCAGTGTTGGGAGGTCTAGGATCATCATTAGGTGATTGTGTCAAAGTTGGGGTTATGGTCTAGTATATCTTCTTCTTCTACATCATTCTATATCATTGTAAAGTGGACCATTTTCCCTGGTACGGGAGTCCATTCTTCTTTTATTCTTCTATAGGGTGGTAGGGTGGTGCTAGGGTGAGTTGTAGCTCATTAGGTGTTGGGGCATCCGTTCAGTTGACTACTGAATAATCTTGGGCGTTGGAGCGTCCATCCAGTGGGAGCTGGAGAAGAATGCTTTTCTAGATTATAGGAAGTTGGAGCTTTATTTTCAATTGGAGTTGAATATTAAAGAATTATTAGAAAAGCATTAGGTGGTTTTTGTCTCGTAGTGGATTTCCACCTTAAAAACTGTGTGCATTTGTGTTCCTCTTGTTTAATTATATCATTGTACAAACACTAATAATATGTGAAGATTAACTAATGCTCTAATTGAAAGGAATACTGATTCACCCCACACCCCCCCCCCCCCCTCAGTATTTCCAACAATTGGAATCAGAGCTTGGTTCCTTCAATAATAGTTCAACAGCTTGAAGGAGGTCATGGAGCATACCAAGAATGGTGTACCTCTATTCAATGAAAATAATTATGCACTCTGGAAAGGAAGAATGGAGGTCTATCTCTTGGCGCAAGGTTACGAAGTATGGGACACTATTCAAAATGGATTTACATCAACCGCGGATGAACAAGGTAAGAAGAATTTGTAAATGATGCAAAAGCAAAGAAGACATACATTTAAGTGGGACTTATTGAATCTACTTATCATAAGGTGTTGGGTTGTAAACCGCAAAATGTATGGTACAGCTAGAGAATATATGGCGTAGTGTGTGACTCAAATGTCAAAGAAGCAAAGCTGCAAATCTATAGAGCAAATTTGAGCAACTCAGAATGAAAGAAGATTGCATGATTATGCAGTTTGAAGAAAGTGATGAAATAACCAATACTCTGGAAGGATTGGGAGAGCCAGTTGATGAGAAGACTATTATACAGAAGATTCTTAGAACGTTACCAGGGAGATTCAACCCAAAGGTATCGGTCTTAGAATATAGTGCAAATCTAGACAAACTCAGCAAGGAAGAATTACATGGAGTTCTCATAGCATATGAAATGAGACTTGATGAAGAAAAGGGTACTTCAAATATAGAAAATGCGTTCATTGCATCTAAGAAAACCAATAAAAACAAATAACCTTCAATTGAAATGACATGCACTTGCAAGTGTGAAGAAAAGGGAGATGATGGAGAAGGTCTTTCAGATGAAGAATATGCTTTCTTTACGAGAAAACTAAAACCTGGTAAGGGAAAATTCAAAGGTAAACTTCCATTGATATGTTTCGGTTGTGGTGAGGTTGGGAATTGTGTAGCAAAATGTCCGAACAAAAGTGATGGAAACTCAAAAGGAAAGAAAGGCTTTAAGAAATTCAACAAGCAAGGCAAAAATAAAGGATCCAAAAGGAACTTTCTCTCTAAAGAAGATAGCTCCTCATCCGATGAAGAAAGTGACACCAAAGAAGAAGCCAATGAGAAAGTATTGTTTATGGCCAAGCACAATAAACAAGAAGTATCAAACAATGAAGAAGAAGGGTTTACCATAGAAGAATTTTATGAGGAGGCAATCAAGCTTATAAAAGAGCTCAATGCTGAGAAGATCTGTTCCAACACTCTTGAAGAACAAGTTCAAGGTCTCAAAATTGAGGTTGAAGAACACAAATGTATTGAAGAGTCACTTCAAAAGAAGTTGGAAGAAGGCAACCAATAAAGGGAAGCATTAGAAGTCGAAGTAGTCTCGCTACGTATGGAAGTGAAGAAGGGAAAAACTGTCCAAAACTATGCCAACAACTCAAGGGCATTGGAAGAAATCATCAAAAATCAACGATCTTACAATGACAGAACTGGCCTCGGTTACAAAGAAGAAGAAGCAGGACCTTCTACAATAAAATACAATGAACCTATGAGATTTGACATACATGAAGACTTCATTGGAAAAGATTCGCAAGCACATCCTTGGAAGACGATTCCTCGACGAAGATTTTCGTCCAGGTACCAACATATTTTTCATGGCTATTGTTATTCATGTGGAAAATTTGGTCATAATGCTGTAGAATGTTGCACATATCCTATGAACCAATACAATTCCAAGAGATTCTTCAAATAGGAACCTCCCAGGGCTCAACAAAACATCAATAGATTTGAAAATTTAAGAAATAATATGGAATGCTACAAATGTCAGAACTTTGGACACATAGCCAGAGACTGCAGACTTGAAAATCCTCCAGAAGAATCTTCGAAGCCACAGAATGAACGAACATGGAAGAAGAAGAAGACTGATAATTGTGCTCTCGCTCTCAAGGCTCAAAAAAAGAAATATGTGTGGTATGTTGACAACGGTTGCTCAACGCATATGACTGGAGATAGAAGGAAATTTGTATCTCTAAAAGAGAAGAAGGATGGAACCATATCCTTTGGAAATGATGGATCTTCAAATGTTATAGGATTAGGTACCGTCACTCTCGGAAGCAAAGATGTTCTAGCCAAGAATGTTCTGTTGGTCGAAAACATGAATCACAATCTACTCAGTGTTGGACAAATGTGTGATCAAGGACACACAATGCTATTCAACTCCACAAAATGTGAAATCCGGAAAGGCAGGTATGGTAAAATTGTGGCTACAGCAAGTTGAGATCCAAACGACATATATGTTCTGGATGAAGCAACTAAAGCATGTCTACTAGCTAAAAAACATGAAAGTTTGTTAGGGCACAAACGAATGGGTCACATAAACTTTGACTATCTTGTCAGGATAAGCAAAAAGGAAGCAGTACGAGAAATGCCGAAAATCTCAAAACCTTCCAACACACTATGTGAGGCATGTTGGCATGGCAAGCAGACAAGTCCAATTTAAAACAAAAGAACACTTTTCATCACATCCATTGGAATTGATACATACTGATCTATGTGGTCCTATGAGAACAAAAGGCTTAGACGGAGAATTATATTTTATGTTGATGATAGATGACTATACCAGGATGACAGCCGTCAGTTTCCTAAAGAAAAAATCTGAAGCATTTGAGTGCTTTAAGATCTACAAGGAGTTGGTTAAAAATGAAACTAATTTGAAAATAAAGTGTTTAAGATCAAATAATGGTGGAGAATTCACTTCCAAATTATTTCAGCAATACTGTGACGAAAATGGAATAAAAAGGAAATTTTCAACAGCACGAACACCTCAGCAAAATGGAGTTGCTGAAAGAAAGAATATAACTGTACAGGAAATGGGTAGAGCAATGTTGAAGGACTCAAAATTGGATGAAAAATTCTGGGTTCAAGCAATTGATATGGCAGTCTTCATTATCAACCGAAGTCTTCTAAAAAATAATTGCAACAAGACTCCATATGAATTATGGAAAGGAAAACCAGCTAATGTAAAATATTTCAGAATCTTCAGAAGCAAATGTTATATCAAAAGAGAAGATCAAAATTTGGGTAAGTTTGAATCACGTGTTGATGAAGGCATCTTTGTTGGTTACTCACGCAAAAGAAAGGCCTATAAATGCTACAATCTAAGATGAAAATAGATAGTGGAGAGCATAAATGTTACATTTGATGAAGATGGTGTTCTAGTGAGTAATGATGAGGATCTAGAATCTTTGAAACTTGAGACAGAGGTTGAAAAAGACACAGATAAAATTGTAGAACAAGAAGCAACTATCAACGAGGAAGAAGTAAACAATGATCATCAAGATATACCAGAAAAACAACAAGAAGCTCCTCCAAGGAGAACAAAAGAGTGGATTCAAAAGAACCATCCATCAAATAAAATCATTGGTGACATAAATGAAGGTCGATAGCTTCGTTCATCACAACAAGCTCACGTTTCTTTTCTAGCAACCTTTGAGCCTAGTATTTTTGAGGAAGCCAGCCAAAATGAACATTGGGTAGCAGCTATGAATGAAGAATTGGATCAAATTGAGAATAATAACACCTGGGAATTAGTTCCACGACCAAAAGATTAAAATGTCATTGGGACTAAGTGGGTGTTCAGGAACAAATTGAATGAAGATGGGCAAGTTACCAGAAACAAAGAAAGATTGGTTTGCAAAGGCTATGCACAAGTGGAAGGAATTGATTTCGACGAAACATTTGCACCAATTGCCAGAATGGAAGCCATCCGAATGTTTCTCGCCTATGCATGTTCAAGAAAAATCAAAGTCTACCAAATGGATGTTAAGTCAGCATTTCTGAATGGAGAATTAGAAGAAGAAGTTTACATCGAATAACTTGAAGGTTTTCTACTATCACAAAAAGAAGACTATGTCTGCAGGTTAAAGAAGGCTCTATATGGTCTCAAGCAGGCTCCCAGAGCATGGTATGCTCGTCTTGATGGATATATATGTCAAAAAGGGTTCAAGAAAGGTACTGTTGATAGCAATTTTTATGTACAAATAGATAAAGATAATTTAACAATTGTTGAGGTATATGTGGATGATATAATATTTGGTAGAAATGATGATCGACTAAGTAAGAAATTTTCTACAAAGATGCAAAGTGAGTTTGAGATGTCTTTACTTGGTGAGCTGACATACTTCTTAGGGCTTCAAATATCTCAGCAAGAGAAAGGAATATTTATATGTCAAGCCAAGTACATCAAGGAAATGCTCAAGAAATTCAAAATGGAAGATTGCAAACCCGTCCCTACTCCAATGGTAACAGGTTGCAAATTGAGCATAGACGACTCATCTAAGGATGTGGATTAGAAGTTGTACAGATCTATGATTGGTAGTCTTCTATATGTAACAGCCTCTCGGCCAGATGTTATGCAAGTAGTTGGACAAGTAGCAAGATTCCAAGTAGCACCAAAAGAATCACATATTATTGCCGTCAAAAGAATTTTTCGATATCTAAAGGGCACAGAAGAATATGGCTTGTGGTATCCCAAGGGTAACAATCTCATTATTCAATCCTTTACAGATGCAGATTGGGCAGGAAGCGTTGATGATCATAAGAGTACTAGTGGAGCAGCATTCTATCTAGGTGGTTGTCTCGTATCATGGTTGAGAAAAAATCAAACTTCGATCTCGTTATCTACAGTGGAAGCAGAATACATTGCAGCAGCATCATGTTTTACTCAAGTCCTTTGGATGAAACAAACTTTGCAAGATCTTCAAGTACAATTC
Organism: Pinus albicaulis; assembly: GCA_034641835.2. Classification (NCBI taxonomy): domain Eukaryota; kingdom Viridiplantae; phylum Streptophyta; class Pinopsida; order Pinales; family Pinaceae; genus Pinus; species Pinus albicaulis. The sequence continues at coordinate 94,409 of JAXQQM020084063.1, read as the reverse complement.
AGTGAGCCTATTCCCATATTCCGTGACAACACTAGTGCCATCAGCATCTCCAAGAATCCTGTCATGAATTCAAAAATAAAACACATTCCAATCAAATATCATTTTGTTAGAGAAAAAGTCACTGAAAAGAATATCAAACTTGAGTATGTTTGTACAAAAGAACAAATTGTTGATATCTTCACTAAACCTTTACCTCGTGAAGCATTTGAATATCTTCGTCAAAAGCTTGGGATTCTCCCAAGTTCTCATTAGATTTTCCTTTTTCAAGAATATAAAGCGGGAGTGGAAGTGTGTACAAGTCTGCAGGACGATTGTTATAGCATCATTTCTCACCTTGACATGATTCATGATTGCTTTATGGCTTTATGGGCACCCATTCCTACAGACTTGGACAAATTCACTTAAAAACAGTATAAAATCCTCCATACGCGACTATGCCCATGTTTTTCCGCGTGTATACGCGAGTACAGCTAGAATTTTCCGCGTATGCCATTAAAATGATTAAAAAATATATAAAAAATCCCTAATTTCGCGCTGGGTTGATGGTTACTCAGGTAGTTCAACCACCCCAGCCCGTGGCCAACTGTTTCCAACTGCTGAAACTACTTGGAGGGACTATAAAAAGCCCTCATGTGTATGGCCTAAGGGAGAGAGAAAAGTATTATTATTATACTATGTTGGTATTCCCTATCCAAGTCTGATTCCCCGTGCCTCCTGCACTTTCCCAGTTCATTGTAGGAAACCCTTGTTTCCTTGAGATACACATCCCTTTATATGTTATCTCATATGCACCAGTTTGGAAGGAGTCTTAGCGAGGCAAGGGCTGGACGGATCCGGACGACGGTCTGCGAAGGCCTTGGAAGGATCAGGTGATCTCTCCTCTTGATTACTTTTGTACGTACTATTTATAATATAGAAGTATCATGCTGTTCCCGAAATAAACGTGTTAGTGTATGCTTTAATGTATGAAGAATATTTGTTATACAAGCATTCATTATGATTTATTTAATGTTTTATATGAATCTCACTAACATATAGAGTAGAAATATGCTGTACAACTTGTCCTTTGTGCCGGTTTCTTCTTGTATTTCAGGTTAAGGAGGAAGGACGGTTGCAGGGAGTTTGAACTCCACGTGGATCTACTTCAAACGTAGGACCAACGGGTAAACCTCTCATTATGCTCTATTTAGTTTTTATGAACGTGCATGATTGTGTGAGTCTCTGTTAAGTAGTACGCCCCTGCTCTGTGGAGGTTGAATCCCAACCAACCTCTAGGGTGTTAATTCCCCGAAACAGAACTGGCGACTCCGCTAGGGATCACATTTTTGTGATTCTCCTGTTGGGTTGTTTCAGCTGTTTGATAGGTTGCCAACAGTTTTTTCTGTCTTTTACAGTCCAGTTTGCTTTCTTGCAGTCAGTTTGAAGTCTTGGTATCTTTCCCAGGCTTGTACTTTTTGTTTTTCATTATCTTTCTTTGTATACGCTCTTTTGTTTGCACACAGTCGCGTATACCCGCGAGTTTGTGTAGAAGGAACCGCGTATACGCGAGTTTCCCTCAACACAGACGCGTATACACGCTGGTTGCATAACCGCAGGGTCGCGTATACCTAGGCTGATTTTGAAATTTTGAGTTTATTGGATTTTTGGTCCTTTCTGGATATGGAGGCCTGTGTCTACAGTGTCTCTGTGTTTACTGGAGTGTGAAGGAAGTGGTTTCAAGTCTTGTTTCTCTTTCGTTTGTCTGAAAACTAATCTTTTTGGCAAAGTGTCTTTGTTGGTGCTGGCACTCCTGGATTGAGTTCCAAGATCGCTTTCTGAGTGTTCTTGGCTGTTCTACTTTATCAGAACAGAGAGCTTCTGCTCACTGACTCGCTCCTATCTTTGTGTTGTGCTGCGCATTGCGTTTTTTGCTTTGTTTTCGATTGGTTTTCTTGAGTTTCATAGGCTAGGGTTTTGTTGCAATTTTCGGAGAACTTTTCTTGTTTCTTTGGAGTTTTGTGTTGCAACGAGTTTGCACTATTTCTCTAGGTTGTTTGATTGAGTTTTTGGTCTTCTGTTGCTCTTATTGATCTTGCTATCATTAGCTTTATAAGATTTTGGAGCATTGTTGAGGTTTATGCTTGAAATTCAGTCTCGTTTTGGCTTGGATTGTGATAGTTGTGCTTGGTCTTTTTGAGCTCTTGCTTTATAAAACTAAAAAGCCCAAAAAACATTTGTTTTGCTTTTTGTTTTTGCATATCAAAAACTCAAAAAACATTGTCTCTTGTTTTTGTTTTTGTTGTTGCATTTTCATTTTCGTTTGGTCATATCTTTTGGAGCTTTTGTGAAGTTTCTTGCTTCTAGTTTTCGGCTTGATTTTGAGGAGAGGTTGTCATTTGATTTCTTCTTCTTCTTGTTGAGTATTTTGGTGTCTTATATTAAGAGTTCTTGTTTTCAAGAATTGGCTTTCTGGACAACAAAAGATGAGTTAAAACTGAAGGAGCCTTTTTGGGAAATTTCACCTTGTTTCAAGAGACTTTTGCATCTTAGAATTTACATGCTTGTAGTCATTTGCATTAGGTGCATTAAATCATTTAGTTAGCTTCTTAGTTTTTGTGAGTGTGAGTTTTGTAATTCGAAAAGAAAAATACAAATTTTTAGTCTCGTAGAACCTCTATAGAGATTACTTTTCATCGAAAGACAAAGAACTGCATGTGCATGTAGTCAGGTTTTTATTAATTTCTTTGCGTCAAAACACCATTGGTTTCATCTCCATATCCTTGTGACTTAATACAATAGCCCTTAAAATAAGCGATTTAATCTAAAATCAACTAGCAAGTTTTACTAAGTGTCAATCACCAACTAGCTAGGTTGTAGAGCCTTGGAATAGGTGAGTGGAGAGTTAACTCTCCAAGGCCGCTCAAACAAACATAGAAGTTGATTAATTGAGCGAAATCCAACTCCGTGAGGTGGACTGGGAAAGCTCTCATCCGAGAGTCAAGCACGAGGGGAAGTGAAGGTTAAGAAGAGGGATACCCCCCCTCCGATTAGCTGAATCTGACCTCAAGACCGTTCCGCCCAGCTTCTGATACGGATTGGTGTCCATAGTTGTCGTTCCTAGGTTCCACACAGGTGACTGCGGGGGGGAATACCCGTGGTACCTGAGGCAGACGTCGCATCACTTTCAGCAGTACTTCTGGGGGGTGCCCTTGCGAAGCTTGGGTGCTTGAGCCGGCAAAGGCTGTCGTTAGGAGGTCGGCGTAATTGTTTCTGATACCTTCGCTAGTTGTTCTGGGCCCTAATCATCCCAGACTGCTTTCGGAAGGCCCTATACTTCGCTTTCTTGTATTTTGGTGTCCGGTCCTCATCACCCGGAGCGGAAATACTTGGAGGCTGTTTGCTTGCTGTTTCTCAGGGATTTTATTTTAGTGAGTACTCTTTGCTCCTAGCTTGCCTAGCTTTTCACTTTTTTGAGTCTAATATAATAAATCTATAAAAGTGGCTGATCAAGCGCCTCGACGTTCGAGGAGAATCCGGGGGTTATCTCCCGAGAGTGCAGAGCCTTCTTCGAGAAGGCGTAGGAGAGATTTAGCTGGTGGTTACCATCCGGTAGTGTCTGACGCTGTGGAGAGTGATCCTCCACAAAGATCTGACGGTTTCGTTGCTGATTCCGGTGTCGGTCCCGAGAGGAGCGTTCCGCTCACCTCGCGAGTTCTTTTTCCTCAGGAAGAATATTTTCAAGTTGAAGACATACCTGAGCCTCCTGCTACAGGTCCATCTCCTCTTCCTCCTGATCATCCGTTTGTTCTTCAATACATCGGACCGGAGTCTGAGAGACCGCCGGATCTTCCATATCATTCTTATCTTTCGATGGCCACGACTGGGAACGCGGCTTCTACCGTGAGTGCTGCAGGCATTCAGACCCCTGCTTCTGTCGAGGCAGGGGGCACTATTGCTTCATCTTTGACTGCTTTTAGCACTGCTATGTCCGGCTCTGGGTTCACCCAGGCATATGCTTCTCATTCTGGTCCCTTTTGTTCAGGGATGTCCATTAGTGGAAATCCCTCGTTTTCCTTTTCCGCCGGTGCAGCTGGGTCCACACCCATGTCTAACATGGCTAGTGGATCAGCTTCGTTTCAGGGTTTCCCCTTTGGGACTGGGCATATTCCCAGTTCCAATCCTTCTTTAGGGTCGTTTCCTTTTACCTCCCAGACCCAGAGTTTCAACCCTTGGTCTGGGGGGCAAAGTTCGACCACTTTTACAGGATGGAATCCTGTCTTTACAACGGCTGGGGCAGGGAATCAGTTCTTCGCGGGTCATCAATGGAATGCTTCTTTCCCTTCATCGAGTGCTTATCAGTCTTTTTCTCCTCTATCTAATGCATGGAACCCCTACCAGGGGCTTTCCTCTTCAGTCAATACCTCAGCGGGGGGAACTAGTCTGGGTTTTGGTAACTCGGCGTGGGGAGGAGGTTCTTCTCCGTTTTCTACGAGTCCTTTCTGGAAGCCTGGTGCCTCATCAAATCTAGGCTATTCTTTTCAGAATGTTGGAAATCCATCCCATCAAGGATGGAATTCTCAGGCTCTGCCTCGATTACCATTTCTGGCAACGTTAAACTTGCCAGACTTGTCGAAGTTAACTAATGACCCGATTCGGTATAGTCCGGGGTGGCCTCCGGTTCCAACCAAACTTCCTTCAGACATTCCTAAGTTTGAAGGTAAGAATGGTGAAGATCCGGCAGATCACATCACCACTTTCCACTTATGGTGCTCATCGAACTCTCTGATCGACGACTCGATTAGATTGAGATTATTTCAGCGCACCTTAACTGGAAATGCCGCGAAGTGGTATATAGAGCTCACTGGGGGCAGTTTCGCCACATTTGGAGAACTGGCTGTCACTTTTCTTAAACATTTTCAGTTGCCCGTCAGATATGAGGCTGGGACCGAACTCCTGGCTAATTTTAAGCAGGATGAGGCAACTCACATTTCTGATCATATTCAGGAATGGAGGAGAAGGAAGAGGCTTATCAAAGCCCATATTCCAGGTGAATTCCTTCTCGAGTGGTTTTTGAAATCTCTGCAGTCAGATATTTCAAAGGATGTATCCCTATCTGGGGTATTTTCCGAGGAGCAGGCCATTTTTAGGGCCCAGCAGTTAGAACTGATCTATTCTCAGTCTGGGATGCTTTATAAGTATTTACCCAATGCTCCTCGCTCCAAATTGGATTTGTCGAAACCTAAACCTGGTCCGCATGGTGACGGACTTGTCGGATCGGTCAGTAGTAGTGCAGCCAGCCTGCTTAATCAATTGCAGTAGTTGTCTTTACAATCTGCTCCTGCTGGTCAGGCTGTGCCTGCTGATTCATCACCTTCTCAGTCCTTGTCCATTAATGTTGTCCAAGCTTCTGATCCCAAAGGCAATCAACAATCCGATGGGAAGAAGAAGGGACGTAATAACAAGAAGAAGGGCAATAATGGGAAGGGCAATGCAAATAAAACCAACGAGCGTGTTGGTGAAGGGAAAAAGGAGAAAAAGAAAGTGAAGTTTCCGTGCAAGCTTATAATCGTGGCCTGCAGCCCCTTTGCCAGCCGAAAATTCAGATGCTCAATGCCTTTATCTCAAGTATTCTTCAGTCGTGTTGGGCACAAAACTACTTTTCTGGTGGGCGGCAGAATTATGTTACATGAACCAGTCCCCGGGCTTCTCTGGAGGCAAGCCCAGAAGGGGAAATTCCATCGAATATCTTTATGATGAGTGCTCACGTGGATGTCGCTACGAGATCCCGTGATTATGGCGGAGAGGAATCTTCGAAAGCTAAGGAAGTTCCTAATGCTACTGAGCCGCTTCACATCACGAAGCCAACTGTTGAGTCTATGCCTCGGATGCCAAAAGCATCTTCTAAGCGGTCAACGATTAATCTGAACATGAGGGCTGCCCAGAACTACTCGATTGTAGAAGATCTGGCGCAAAGTCCTTGTGCTATGTCATCTTTAGAGGTACTCTAGTCTTGTCCGGCTCAGCGCAGTGCTTTGCTCGCTTCCATTGGGGCTATTGATCCGAAAAATTCTCTTCTGATTACTTTTGATATGAATAATTTTAAGAAGAGACTTCCTCATCATATGGCCTTCCATATTAAATCATCGTATCAGAAGACTAATATCTTTCGCACGGTTGTTGATGAGGGTGCTTCTACTTGCGTGATGTCTCTCGCATGCTGGAAGACACTTGGATCTCCCAAAGCTGTTCCATCTAGCACTATTCTTACTGCATTCGATGGTCATTCTCATAGGCTCCATGGTATTGTTCCGGCTTTGCCCATCTGTGTTGGGGGCAAAACCGTTAACATAGAGGTTGAGGTAGTAGATGCAGCCTTGGACTACAACCTTCTGTTGGGGAGGAACTGGATATATGATATGGATGCTATTGCATCCTCACTATTTCGAATTGTATGTTTCCCCCACGAAGGGAGGATAGTTACAGTGGATCAACTGGACTGTCCTCCTGTAGACCTGGATGCGCCTCCTGACTCATCTGTTCTTAAGTTGGATAATACTAAGGCGCCTGTTGAGAATCTAGGAGTTGGAATGTATTCTTCCCTGATGGGTTCTTTCAATCTTCCTCCTCCTAAGGTGTCTATTAATGCTATTTCATCCTCCAAGGCTCCCCTTCGAAGAGAGTTCTTTCGAACTCATTATTTTTCGGACCCTTGAACCTTACCTTCCCCAACTGCCACATTGGAGGAAGGGCGAGTGGGTGGAATGGCATTCCCGATTTCTGCAGCTGAGATTGCATATCAGTCTATTGTTGACACTGCAGAGTCTGATCCAGCTCCTCTCACTAGCAAAAAATGATGAAATTAATGACTAGGTGACTAAAAATGTTAGTCACCGCAATTATTTTAAGTGAATTACTACTAAATTTGAGTAATTTTATGTGATCGAACTAAAAATGACTAACTTAAATGACTAATTTAGTCTTGGAATAAAATATACGACTAGATAATAAGTGACTAAACTAAAATTGACTAACTTAAACGACTAATTTAGTCTAGGGATAAAATATATGACTAGATAATAAGTGACTAAAGTAAATGTGACTAACTTAAATGACTAATTTAGTCTAGGATTAAAATATATGACTAGATAATAAGTGACAAAATTAATAATGATTAATGTAAGACTATTATAGTCCAAGAATAAAAATATGGCCAAATAACAAGTACAACAAGTATATGAATTAGTCATTTATGTCAGTAATTTTTAATTGTGTCACTCCATATATGGAAAATTGAAATTTTGGTACCGAAGTGTTACATTTCACTATAGGTGTCTCTGAATCCATTTGTAGTGTTAAAATTTAGAGACAAAGGGGTCTCTGATTTACATTATTGAAACTATGAATACCCTTTTGTCTCTAAATTTAACAGTGCAGATGGATTCATCTACAATTAACATAATTGCATGTATAATCTATCAACTTTACACTAATGCATTCATTATAATTTTAGTAAAAGTAATATTAATTAGATAGTCAAATTTATATTTAATATTTGGCCATAAATTTTAATTTTTAAACTTCATTGATTTATGTTAAAAGTGTGAGTTGTTTTAAATCTAAGGTTAAATCTTCATATTTACATTTAATAACTAGATAAATATAACATTTCTTATGTTAAACATGTGAGTAGATTATCATATTTACATTTGATAAATACTAAATAGATAAACCTACAATAAATATTTATAGACCTATTTAGTAAATAGGTATGAACATTTGTTAATTTAGGTATGAAACTTAATTAAATTTTTAATGATGTATGAACCTTTGTTTTTTTGTAAGTCAATGTTATATTCATGAAGGAAAAAATGAGTACATATAGCTAGTTACAAAGCAGGTGGTCTCACCTCGACTTGGTTTGTTAACAAAAATTTGCACCAGATGCAAAAGAATGCAAAAGAGAGACTAGGGACATTGTCCATAAACGGTTGGGCTAGAGGCACCAAAACACATATAAAACATAAAGAACAAAAAATAGCATACTAGTTGTCCAATGTGGTGGATGCATGGTTGTTTGGGGTTGTTCCTAGATGCGGTGGAGGACAGAAGTCACACTGACCGTGCCCTTCAAAGTGCGCCAACCAAGTCTCCAACTTTTCTACTTTCTCAATGAGTTGATTTTGGCCTCGCCAAACAACTACCAGACTCTCCCAGACTTGGCACTATAAATAGTGCATTCAGTCCAATGTTTCCATATGCTTTGTATGCTCCTCACGACATAATCTCTCAGTTGTGTCCACTCTTTCCATTAGGCTGTTGATAAGCACACGATTGTTCTCTATGTAACAATGTTGGATAACCTACCCCTCATTTACCTCAAATCAATCAAACCCACGATTCCACTTGCCACCATGGCCTCCTTTGCCCTGAGACTATGCTTTTGAACCCTCAAACCACCACCTCTATTATCCCCCCGCTTACGTCCTCCACTGCCCCCATGCACACCCACACTAACGATTCATGCACACCCGCAGTCTTTCCACCTTGGCGTGGAGCCGCCATGATTATTTCTGAGTCTGCCACCCCCATAGGGCCATGGATGATAGGGGAGGGAGAACACCCACACCACACCAGGGGCTTCATAATTCACCAAGGCCGAGGAACCCTGCCGTGTGTAGAGTCGAGAGACCAGACCCCACACTATAGAAAGAAAAAAAACACCCCCAGCAAAAGAGCCAAATGTCGTCTCCCACCACCACAAGGAAGCACAAATACACCTTCCACTACCAGATAAAGACTTCTACCACCAGAAAAACCAAATACCATCACCCACCAAACCAACACAGGAAATTGAACAACAAACGATGACAAAGTGGCCAACGCCTAAGTGTAACTTTCCCTAGGGTAGTGACTAGCCTCCAAATTCTCCACATAGAGACCACACACCAATCCACCAAACACCGTCACACCCACACTGGAGGGCACTAAATTTTGAAAAGCAACCAGTTTTCTGCCACCACCCTCGAGGTTTCCTGGACTGCAAATTCTAGCTTCCTCTCTTATCATGAAAAAACAGACTCACTGAAAGCCAAGAAAAATGGAAACAGGTGATCTCACTTCCCTTCAACTTCCTATCCTCAACCCAAATGAAGTCAATGGCTAAGAAACTGAGCAGTAGGGACTGATTGAACACACCGCACCAGCAAATTCCCATGACAAGCACACACAAGCCACTCTCTTTGTAAACCTTCCTGCGACGTTTACGCTTCCTCTTCAGAGGCCACCATCAGGACCAACACCAAACCATATTTAGGAGTCTAATGTTGGGCTCCCTCATCTTCCCTTGACTTATCCTTTCACCACCTTCGAACTCCAATGCACAATTAATTTTCACACAAATTAACAACGTGAAGCCAGTATCTCTCAACCCATAACCCATTAACCCCTCACCCCTAACTGCTAAAATCCTTAACTATTAAATCCTCTAACCCCTAAGCCCCTAATCCCTCATCCCTTAACCACTAACTCATTATTTACCTAACCCCTAACTAAACCCATAAGCCCCCAATCCCTAATCCCTTAACCACTAACTCATTATTCCACTAACCCCTAAATGCACCTAAACCCCCTAACCCCTAACCCCCCAATACTTAACCCCTTAACCACTAACTCATTATTCCCCTAACCCCTAACCCTAAGCCCTTATTCCCCTAAGCCCCAAGCCCCTAATACCTAATCCCTTAACCACTAAATCGTTATTCCCCTAACCCTTATAACAGTCCTTAAAACTCGTTGGGATTATCCATTCCAAAAGAGAGCAGGTCTAGTTGGGATCTATGATCGGGTTAATTCCCCCTTGTTGGCAAGATAAAAACGGTAAATATTTGATATAAAATGTAGATCAAATATTTCATTAAAAATAGGGAACAAATATACCATCTCTGCCAGGCTATGCCTATCGGTCGCTTGGCCTCTTCTTGCTCTCACATCAATGTAGTCCTGCTTGTTGAATGGTACAGAAGAAGGTTTCACATTATCAACTATTTGTTTGGGACAAATTTCAGTTGTTTCATCATTGTTACATTCTTCAAGCTTATCCTTTAAATCATCCTAGTCTTTTGTACTCTCTCCAACTTTGTAGTGCTTTCCATTCCTCTCAGTCTCATATGTTTCCTTGGTTTGTTAAGGGACAAGGTCAACAAAATTAGGATGTTTTTGCAACAAAAAAGGGTATTTCCAGGACAGAATCAGGTGGAGCAAGAGTATAATCGCAACTTTCTCATGAATGTGGGACACTCGACCTTAAGCTTTTCTGTAGCAGTCATGAGGTGCAGTGTGTTTATTGAGACTTCATCAGATGTCCATTCTTCAGACTTAAATTGTGTGACAACACTGTGGCTGAGTTTGAAACTGGAGATTGAAGATACATTTGGTTTAATTGCAATATAAATTTTCATCAATAAATGTAAAGAAATGGCTAACAAATACTGGAAATTAATAAATATAGAATACATGCCAACAAGCAAGAATACCTACAAAATTGTTACATTGAGACACAAAGAATAAAGAACTATTGTGCACAAACAAAGACCAACGAAACTTTCATCTTAACCCCTAATCTCTTGAACATTAATTCCCAACCCCTAACCCATTTAACCCCTAAACCCTAAACCTCTAAACCCTTAACCCCTAACCCATTTAACCCCCTAAACCCTAAACCTCTAAACCCTAAACCCCTCAGCCCTTAAACCCTATTTCCTGACCCCTAACCCATTTAACCCCCAAAACCCCTAAAACCCTAACCCATTTAACCCCCTAAACCTAACCCCATTAACCCCTATCCCCTAACGTGTAAAATCCTTAACTGCTAAATCTCCTAACCCCCTAAACCTCTAAAACCCTAACCCATTTAACCCCCAAACCCTAAACCTCTAAACCCTTAACCCCTAATCACTAAACCCTTAACCCCTAACCCATTAAACCCCCTAATGCAGCAAGAATATGCCAAGCCAAATTGCATTACATTTTTACTCACAATGTTGTTATTCATTGACAAAATTTATTCAAACCAAAAAAATTTCCATGTCGTAGGGTAGGGATTAACTCGAAATCGATGGCCTTTTAGGTGCTAATATGTTTTGTTTGATCATACTGCGCTTGACATGTGTTGATTTAGAGAGAAACCACTGCAAGTAATGAGATGGTCCCCAAAACACAGAAGGACCCATGAATGTGACTCCGTGTCTGCCACGAGAATGAAGGAAACCCTTTAAAATATTCAATAAGAAAATGCGTGGAATTGAAATGTTAATTAAGGATAACATAAAAACACAGTTGCAAAGAATTTGATGAAAGATGCGGAAAAAAAGAATGCTATAGTGATGAGACATACTTGTCACTATTTTGGGAAAGAATAAGTTTAAGAAGCTTGAAACAACTCTTGGAGTCATGTTCAATGAGTGACCATAAACTTAGGGGTGTCAAAGTGGCAAATAATCATAGTTTATGGTCGATGATATTCACCATACATAACATTTGTCATTTAGGTCATTTGTTTGGTGGTTAATGTTGGTGAATCACTATATTATATCATGGTACCATATATTCTTTTTTAAAGGAAAAAATCTATTGAACATGAAATAAGTTGCATCTCATGCAAATTTTTAATGTCGCGATGTTGTGAATGGTTTGCAGATTATATGTATCATATATTTGCAATCACTTCTTTCATGTTTACTTTAAGAAATAAAGGAAGAGGTGTAGGGCCTTACCATAAGAAGGATTTGCACTAACTTGTCTCCTCATATCATTCAAACATTAGCCCATCAATCAAACACATGCCCTAATTTCTCTAGTATGGAAACCCTTGGATGAATATGATAATGAACTCCTCCCAACCACTAGCTCTAACCCAACTATTGAATGTCTTTGGTTGGCATGTGTAAATGCCTTTAATGGATCCATGGATATGTATGAAATCCAATTTTGCATGAAATGGTACAAACACCCAAATTAACACAAGGTATAGAAATTTCAACCTTACAAATCTCTCATCCAATATTAAATACTTCACTAATTAGTCAAGGGGTAATCTACTTAACTGTATATTAAATATTAAAAGCACTCATATTAACACAAGAAAATAATAATAATATTTAATATAAAGTTATAATATAGGTAGATGCTAAATTGGCATGTGAGACCCCCTTGTTCGTGGGACAATATATGCCCTTCATGCAATGATTTAACTATTTAATCCATGGAGGTATACATACCTTAATTTCCCTTGGATTCAAAATTGTGACATTTAAAGGGGAAACAATTTAACACAATTCTAACAAGTAAATACAAACTTAATTTGTATATGTATCAAAGTTAGTCTAAGAGTTGCATGACATGCTTAATTTTGCATGAAATCAACGGAACTCGTGAACGATTAATCACAATAGGCATGTATAGTCGATTCCAATTATCATAGGTATGTTAGTTTGGTTTTCCCAATCCACAAATTTCACGCATTGTTACTATTGTTAAAGGTATGTCAGGTTGGTTTACTTGTTCAACATCATGCACATTTGGTTGTGTTCATTAAAGGCATTTTAGTTCATTGACAAAACCAATAGTTTGTCAAGTTGGTCAACTTAGCGAGTTGTGTGTCATGTCAATCATCTTAATGAACAACATGTCATGTCGATTAATTTATTTATTGACATGCGCATTCCATTGTCATTGTTAGTGATGTGTTAGGTTGGTTATTAACATCTATTTTTTATTAACGCTATCTTGGAGATTAACCCTATCAACATGCATGTTTAACTACAATTGCGAGAGGTATGTTAGGCCGGTTAACCCCATCAACAACATTTATGTTCAATTACGAATGTTGAGGCATACCACATTGGTCACCCGATTACCAACATGTACCTTTTGGTTATCACTAGTAGAAGTGTGTTAGGTTGGTCAACTTGATCAACTACATGTATGGTTGGTTACAAGTAGTAAAGCCTCATTTGAATGGTCAATGAAATAAATAGTGTGCAAATATTGTTACCAATATTGAATACATGTTTTGTTGGTTAACTTAGTTAACATCACATAAATTCAATACGATTGTTTGAGGCATCCAAGGACACTCAACACATTTAAAGTAGTGCGTAACATTGATGAGGGCTTTCTTATTGCTTGGTGGGTGAAAATAGTGTGTTATTATCCCCCCACAACTGTTCAATATTGCCATGTGACATGTTCACCTCTCATGGGCCGAATTGCCTTCTTAAGGGGGTTGTTTATTTAAGATAGGGTTAGGTCCAAGTCTAGAGTGACTTTTGTAGAATAGATACCACTTAGTTGTGACTGTTGAGTTAAAGTGGTGCTTTCATAGTTTTTGAGATGCTTCTACCACATTGCAATGTCTAAAATCAATTAATTTCCACTTGCTTGTGTTCATGAAAACAATTTCAATCCAAAAAACAAATGTATATGAAAGAAAGTTAAATAGCCCAATGCTCGTTGACCCACACCACCAACGTTACTAGATTGATCTCCTTGCTTGTATTTGTTGGGGTTCAACCTCATCCCACCTAACATAAGTCATTTAGTCCACCATTACATACACATGCATACTTGACCATTGTCATACCTTACAAAAAAATTTCAAAAACATTGTTACATTTGCACCACGACATATACATATGTGCAATTTGTACCAATATTTCCTAAATTGCTATATAGTTCTCTTAATTGCAATATTCTACCACCTTGACACCCCTTAAACCCTATGAAAATCTTTGTATTGATTTCATGACCCTCTCCATTTTTCAATTTCCTTAAATTAATCTTATAACACCCTCCATTAAAATCATTACCTACACTTATATATATTCATTAACTCTATAAATCAACAAAGATTAAAAATACAAAAATAATATAATTATAATACTATATAAATGAGATATCTTCACATCTAAACTAATGATATATTAAGGCCAATATGTTTCAGTGCTTCCTTGAGAACCTTTTCCCTAGACCAACCAGGATTCAAGAGGCTCTAGTGACCCTCATTGCGAGGAAATGCATAAAAAAGCGAGAACTTCCAAACCTTGGGGAATCCTTCCCACTCTCTCAATTTCGTAAGGTAAAAACAAATACATTAGGAGGGAAAATTTCCCAATCCACGGATAGAAAGTTGCAAAAATGAAAATAAATTAATAAAAAATGGTGGTGAAATTTTTTTATTTTTTTACTAAAATCTGAGAAAGTAAAAACAAATGCATTTGGAGGGAGAATTTACCAATCCATGGATAAAGGGCTAAAAAAAATGAAAATAAATTAATAAAAAACGACGGTGAAGTTTTTTACTCTTTTTATTAAAATTCGAAAAGGTAAAAACAAATGCATTTGGAAGGAAAATTTAAAATGAAAATAAATTGATAAAAGAGGGAAAATTTAAAATGAAAATAAATTAATAAAAAATGGCAGTGAAATCCACTAGAATCACTGGAACGACAGCAAAAGCTGGTCCAAGGGTTTCAAATTTGGGCTGAATGGTTAATGGGGCGGTCTGACACTGGTAATGGATGAGGGATGCCATTGATGCAATGAATGGAAAGATGCTTGACGAGAGGAACATCACCGCTAACCCAGCCCAGTCCAGAGGAAATGGGGGTGGCAGTGGAGGCTGTGGCTCACGTGGCTACCATGGGGGCTGCGGTAATGGGGTTACAGTGGAAAGGGTGATTGTGGCAACCGTGGTTATGGCGGTGGTGGTGGCTACAGTGATGGTGGCGATGGTGGATCTCGCTATGGTGGTGGTGGTTCTGACGATGGCAATGGAAGGAGATAGGAAATATGAAGCTGCCATAGGTTTTTATTGTTGCCTGCAAGTGGTCTTATGTTTTGGTTCTGTAATAATCTTGTTGGTGGTAGAGCTCTATGCTGGTAACTGTCCTTGGGTTTGGTGTTTCGATGTTCTGTAAAGTCTGTCTGGTTTTTGATCTAGATCTCTATGGCTCTGTTTGAGCTGTATCAATGCGGAAATATACAAACATATGGTTCTAATAAGAAAAAGAGGACCAAGAAGAGTTCGAAGCCGTAATTCAGCCGACTGCAGACAACGATGAAGACAATCAGTCAACGGATGTATCCAGCCCAGACGATGTTTCTGTCAGCGATGATGCTGAAACCGATGATGAGGTAATTTTGTCAAACTCCATTTCTTATGAAATCAGCATCTTGCTTATTTTGTCTCACATTGTCCTGCCGCTTGTTCTACGCATGATCTAGACGCATTTAAGTTTTAATCTTATAGCTTTTGTGATTATATCTGGAGTTAGTTAATTTATATCATTAGCTAGTTCGTTGGTTTTTAAATGATACGTTTTATTTTGAATTTTTTTTTTTAGTTTTCTTAAGGAGCATGAAAAATACATGATTTACTAAATGGGGAAATAATGGATTCAGAAATTTGTCTAAACATACAAAATACTTTGGCCGTCGATCAGAGACTTATAGCATTCCCAAGTTCCTTGGGTTTTAAATGATACGTTTTATTTTGAATTTTTTTTTTTTTTTCTTAAGGAGCATGAAAAATGAATGATTTACTAAATGGCGAAATAATGGATTCATAAATTTGTCTAAACATAAAAAATACTCTGGTGGTCGATCAGAAACGAATATACTACTAATTGTCTCTAAAACAGTTGTTCCTAAGAATGCAAAGATACACTTATGGTAGTTCATCTAGTCAAGATTTAGGAAGATTTGTTCTTTATTTCATTGTTGTGCTTAAAGATGTTGCAACATAGACATAGACTTATCAGGATCATTCTCAAACAGCTTTTCCGCTATCTTAGTATATGCAGTCTCTTGAAGATGTTGCAACATAGACTTATCAGGATCAATCTCAAACAGCTTTTACACTATCTTAGTATATGCGGTCTCATAGCGCTTCTCGTCTGCAGCAATAGATTTGAGCCAATTTCAAATCACCGTATCCTTTAGCAAATCTTGTAGTGTTTCCATGTGATACGAATGTTGCTCTCTCCTGGAAAGAAGTGTATAGGAAGCCCCTGTATAGGAAGCCCAGATAGGGGCTATAGTTCCACATATTTGACCCAATTTCAAATCACCGTATCCTTTAGCAAATCTTGCAGTGTTTCCATGTGATACGAATGTTGCTCTCTCGTGGACAAAAGTGTATAGGGAGCCCAGATAGTGGCTATTTTCAGTGGGTGGATCCTAAGTAAGCCAAAACATGAAGTCAGAGAATATTCATCAACAGTATCCTACAGAAAGCTCCCAACATGCAATATATAAAATCCAGTTGTTGACACCAACAGTAAATGTAATAAAATACTTAAAGAAGTGTGAAGTGTAGAGGAAGCCCAGATAGGGGCTATTTTTTGTGCGTGGATTCCAAATAAGCCAAAACTTGAAGTCAGATAATATTCATCAACAATATCATGCAGAAAGCTCCCAACATGCAATATAGAAAATCTAGTAAAATAACATTACAAAATGCAATCCCACAGCCTGTTGACACCAATAGTAAATGTAATAAAATATTTAAAGAAGTGTATAGGAAGCCCAGATAGGGGCTATTTTCTATGCGTGGATCCTAAATAAGCCAAAACATGAAGTCAGATAATATTCATCAACAATATCCTGCAGAAAGCTTCCAACATGCAATATATAAAATCCAGTAAAATAACATTACAAAATGCAATCCCACAGTCTGTTGACACCAATAGTCAATGTAATAAAATAATTAAAGAAGTGTATAGGAAGCCCAGATAGGGGCTATTTTCTATGCGTGAATCCTAAATAATCCAAAATGTGAAATCAGATAATATTCATCAACAATATCCCGCAGAAAGCTCCCAACATGCAGTATAGAAAATCTAGTAAAATAGCATTACAAAATGCAATCCCACATCCTATTGACACCAATAGTAAATGTAATAAAATAATTAAAGAAGTGTATAGGAAGCCCAGATAGGGGCTATTTTCTGTCCGTGGATCCTAAATAAGGAAAAACGGGAAATCAGATAATATTCATCAACAATACCCTGCAGAAAGCTCCCAACATGCAGTATAGAAAATCCAGTAAAATATCATTACAATATGCAATCCCACATCCTGTTGACACCAATAATAAATGTAATAAAATACTTCGACCATATGTTTGTAAAGTTTAAATTCTTGTGTCGTCACTTACCATTCCAGAACCAATCAAACACTATGGTTTTCTCAACCTGTCTCATGTCCACTCGGCCACACAAGTAAAGATTCTTATTAAAAAGATCACCGTGTCTATTTTCCTCAGTTGTCCACATATGTGTCCACCTTGCCCAGGATGTGGGACTGGCACCAGTTTCATCTCTTCCACCGTCCAAGGTGTTGAGCATGGTTTGGTAAGTGGGCAACGCTTCCTCAGTAATCATATCTCCCACAAGGAAAACTAAATAATCACCTGGTAGTTCAAGTGACCGCTCCTGCAACTCTCTAACTTCTTCAAGGAAGCCCTTAGAAGAAGCATCAGGCAAAAAGTCCCGACTCCTGGGCTGCCAAGACTTCTCAATAGTCTTTAAATGAACCAATATATTGTCTTCTTCCCAGTCCTTGAGTGATTTAAAGATCTCAATCTTCTCAGGTGGCATGGAATGCGTCACCTGCTCATGAACTTCACGTGGTTGGATTTTAGTCCTTTCAACTTCCCTGAAAAATGAAACTAATGATATCAGAAATCACAAGTCATTAGTTCATAAGAACTAAAAATATGATTGATGAGATACATGAGGGAATTAACTTCACGCATTCCCCACAATATCCCTGACTGACATAATCTACTTATGAGTCATGAGTACATCACCAAACATGAAAATTAGATGGGAATCTGAAACTTGATCCATGATACAAACAGCCTAAAAAAGACAGGGACGCTACCTATTAAAATAATCAGAAGAGAAAAGTCAATCCCGCTACTCTGATTGAATTGAGATGGATAAAAATACCATTTACGCTTTAAAAATTTGTCTCGAGTTTCTGACAAAGGCAAGGAAAGATGCAAATACATATTTAACTAAGTCGACCATTCTTTCTCACTCACAAGAAACCTGGTGCTACAGAAGATAATGGGAAAAATCAAGCATAGCTCTTGCCAAACAAGCCTGAATCTCGAACCAAGCACCGCTTGAAAGTGTAATATTCGAGTCTTAACAAGCTTGAATCTCAAACCAAGCATTTTTTAAAAGTATAATATTCTTCCCGAGACTCGAACTCTCAATCATCTTGTGTACGCATGTGTTGTAACAAAAAATTTTGATGTTAATCTTTATTTGAAGACTTTGTATTTTGCATTTTTGTCCTTATTTTGTTGTTCTTGTGACTGGCTGTAGAATACTCTGTCAGCTGAGCGAAAATCTTCTAAAGTACTGTGTGAATTGGCTGAGTGATACATGTGTGCAATGAGTGGAGTTGAAAGGGGAGTAGACTTCAACAAAATCTGAGCTATTTTTTTTTTTTTTTAAACTGTGCGAATTGGCTGAGTAATACATGTGTGCAATGAGTGGAGTTGAAAGGGTTGAAGACTCCCACAAAATCTTAGCTAATTTCTTAGTTAACTCATCCATCAAACATGTGTCCAATATTGTTGTGTATGTCCTTTATAGACTATCTGCGTATCTCCACTCTGGTGCTATGTGTTAGCTGTAGTTTGCTGTGAGTAGATTGCGTGGAGGCTAAGCTGAACAGATGCAGGAGGGAGGCTAAGGGGAGTCCAACTGTCCAATTCCGAAATAACTTTTCCTTGAAAATTGCCAATTAAACCTTACCAGAACATGCATGTGTACAGACTGCTATGTGGAGTATTCTCAGGCTGCTGCGGGGAGTTTGGAAATAACAGAGCGTATTTCGAATTTCCCTTTCTTGCCATGAATATGCATGGAACATAAAGGGGGAACAAGCCAAGACAAAGAGGGAGCACATTGAATTCTGTAGATACCACAAATTGCTGTAGACCAGAGGTGGATGCTCCAATCACCCTTTGACTCAGCCTTTGACTTCATCTTGATTTTCCGTGTCATTTTCCTTGCCCCCTTTGATTTGGAAAAATAATAAACAAATCACCACTTATTAATTTTTTGAATTTTTTGAATTTTTCTTCACTTTTTGCCACTAACATTAGAGAAAGTGGGTTTTGAGGGGGTAATAATGATTTTTTTACCCTCAAAGTGTACATGGGAAGAATGTTGAGATGGAGAGCATGAATTTTTAGTACTTATAAGCTCCCAACATAGTTACAATTTTTAATAAACAGATTTCCCAACCCGAGTCTTCTTATTTCTGAACAAAGTTTCTTTATAAAAAAAATCATAATCTTCATCATCCTCATAATTGTTTAGTGCTGGGTTACCCATCAACAGAAGCCTCATGACCTTGGTCCTCAATTCTTACATACTCATTCTCCTCCATAGCTGATGCATATTCATTAGGGATTTGTCTTTAGTTGTAGAATATTCACATATTTCAAGGTAATTATAAATAATTTTCAAACTAACAACTTCCTCTCACCACCATGGCACAGAAGAAGATAATTATAGAACCAATGAGATGACCGATAACTCCCAGTAATAAATTAATTTGATGCTTGCAAGCTCAATGATGTGAAATTAACAGGAGGAATGACTTGGCCATCGCTAGAACCGTGCACATTAGCCGATAAAGAAGTGGTTGGGTCTCCGTTGTCCAAGTGAAGGCTTATACCCTCCATCACAATTTTTGTACATGGAACGGTCCAGCTACATGCAAGTTTTATTGCCTCTTTCATTGTCGAAGTGCCAATGATGTCTATGTATGTCATGCTGTGAAATTGAACAACGAAACTATGATTGTTGCGTGGTTTTAACTGATTTTGGCATTAAAATGGAGGGGCACAGTAATATTGATCCGTAATAATAGGATTTGAGATGTTAGTCATGTTCACATGTTGGAACATTATTTGTTGGGCATACCCAGAATCCCCTGCCATGTTTTTATGCGTACTAATTAATTTTCTATGCAATTGAGAGAAGATCCATTAACAACCACTTCTCAAACTGTATCTTCTAAATCCCTGCTACCAAGACTTCCAATACATATTCTGTGCACAGGCCCACAAACTAGTTTTTTGATTTCAATGTCTGAGCTTTGTGTAACTACAGAAACACAATCATCTCCTGTTGCAATTGTGAAATTCTGAATCACTACATGTCGAGAGGCTAAGACGTGAATTCCATTCGTATTTGGACTATCCCCGAGAGAAAAAAATTTCCAAGTTTGACTTGAACATGTGTTGACCAAGCTATTTCAAAATGGATTTTTGGATTGTCCTTGAACTTCAAATCTCTCAAATGTACATTTGAGCTAGAATATACCATAAATGATGTGGGGACACTGTGGAAAATATGGTTTTGGTCTCAGTTGCAATCACTAACCCACCATTTCTGGGCCATCCCATCAATAATTCCTCTGCTATCAATAGCCAATCCTTGGACCTTGGATAACATAAGCTATTCATTGCGGTCCTGGACAAATTTGATAAAATATATTCTCCTTAGACTTGGCACCCAAGTAGAGGGAATTCCATGTTATGTGATTCATCATCGGACTTTGGGAAGTCATCGAGAGTAAATAGATATCTTATTGACATTCCATGCAATTTTTGGGAGATAGTAAGGCTAGATATTTGTCATGTTAATTAGTGGTCAAGAAATAGTCATTCTTCAATTGATGGAGCAGTCTATTAGTGGTCGTAGCTTGTGGAATATAACTTTTCCTACATGATTGTTTTAAGATGGCCGCAAGGATGAGAATCATTACATCTGATAATGCAACACATTGTGTCTGAAAATGTTTGCACTGTGGAGAAGTTAAATTGGAATAGGGGCAATCTTGTTTGCTGCAACCACAAATATGACATTATTTTATACCAAGGATCTTACTAAGCTAATTTTTTCTCTTTCAAGATTATTTTACTAGTAGTGTTCAATGTTCTAAAATGTGTTGTTATCAAAATTTGACTTTTGAATCCAATGGTATTTTTGTTTTAAAATTACATCTCTAGAAAATATTTTGTTTTTTTGGACATTTAATGTAGTTATATTTTATAAGCTTCAAATTCCATGAGAATTGATTATAATTTAGTTCACTTATCATCTATTGGCAATTTGAAATTGCATCGTGATGCATGCCAATCATATAAATAGTCAAATTTGCATTTTAGGATCCTATAATGAATTGTGGAACAAAATTTTGTATTTTCATATTGAACTATAGTGTTCAGTGTGTCTGTTTCCATAATGCTATTTGAAATTGACAATACTGAAGGGGTTGGTAAAATTTGAAGGTTGTTGCTACTTTCTAGTGTTGGTCATAGAGTCTATTTGATTTTATGTTTTCAATTTTTTGTGCAAAATTTCAATTTATTTGCATGCAATTGTTGGGTTCATAAGTCATTTTTTTATTAACCTTGTTAGTGCCCAAATCATGTTACCATAAATGGAATCACAGGATATTTTTCAAAGAGATGGTCAAGAAACATAAGGAGTATCTGAAAACATCTATAATATTTTTTAGAAGTACCATAGTACACAATAACATTTATTACTATCATGGGAAAGGAATGTTTGGATGTAAGTTTGGTTGCATTGTAGGAGGAAGGCTTTACTTTAGAGTAGCCTTGAGATGATTTGTTGATTGGATTGTTTGGACTATATTGAAAAAAATTATTTTTTACTTTGTGTTTAGATTATACATCATAAATTAAAAATTCTAACATTTAATAAATTCACAAATCTCACATTCTTTTATACCAATTTTTGTTCTTTCAAGATTCTTTTCCTAGCATTGAATATTGTGTAGTCTATGGATGGAGGAGAATCGAGATTAAAACTTGAAGGTTTGAGTGCTAGGTGGGGAAGTTGTTGCTGTAGATTGTGAAGACTTGAAGAGTTTCCATTGTATAATGCAAAGTTTTCATGACTTGCTTGTAAATTGAAATCACGAAGACTCAACAGATTGTTAGGATTGTTACCATGTCTTTTGAGAGGATGGATTAGAGCATTGATCATTAAGTGGATTTAAGATTGCAAATGGGAGGCTGGATGATCAAAATGGTAGTTAGAGACACCATTTCCTATCAAAGTTAAAGTCCCCAAATATTTGTACTATGTGGAGTAAGGATAGAGCTAAACATTAATGATTATAACTATAGGTAGAACCAATTCTCACTCGATTGGAAATTCTGCTTGATCATATTTTCTAGACTTAAAAATAACATATTCAACAACATCATAGGATCATATCAACATACATCAAAATTTCCAAGGATCATGACTTGAAGTTGTGAACTAATATGGACAAAGTTCAACTTTTCCATTATTAAGAGTCAAATCCAAAATCATGTTTCAAAATATGGTAATACACAACAAATATAATAGCTTAGGAATAAGTGGCAAAGAAGGCCCTCATGCTTTTGTGTAGTGTTGCTGCAATTGCATGAACTTATTTTTTTGGATATACTGGATACTAGGCCTTTTGACCTTGCTAAGAAGTCCTTTTGAGGTTGCTTCTAGGTTTCCCATGTTAATGATAATAAGGTAGATGTCTAGTATGTGAAACTAGTCATGATTTTGGTTTGATTGAAAAAATAACATATTCAACAATATCATAGGATCATATCAACATACATCAAAATTTCCAAGGAGCATGACTTGAAGTTGTGAACTAAGATGGACAAAGTTCAACTTTTCCATTATTAAGAGTCAAATCCAAAATCATGTTTCAAAATATGGTAATACACAACAAATATAATAGCTTAGGAATAAGTGGCAAAGAAGGCCCTCATGCTTTTGTGCATTGTTGCTCCAATTGCATGAACTTATTTTTTTGGATATACTAGATATTGGGCCTCTTGACCTTGCTAAGAAGTCCTTTTGAGGTTACTTCTAGGTTGCCCATGTTAATGATAATAAGATAGATGTCTAGTATGTGAAACTAGTCATGATTTTGGTTTGTCTCATCAATCATAGTTGATTTTTTCTAGAAGTGATTGGGTCAAGAATTTGTGAAAAACCAAACTTAATATTTTCAAGATTTGTTTTTAATTTGTTCCCTAAGTATTAAAAATATATACAAACACTGATAAATTCCAAAATAGTATTGGAAAATGAGATGAAATCAAACTGCCATTTTGGTGACAGACATAGTGGTTGGGTTGAAGTGTGGGAACAGTGGAGGACCCTCTTCAAATGATTTTGGATAGTAATCCAGATAAGAAAATTGAATAATAAAGAAACCTTTGGAGTATAGATACACTTCATAGTATTTTTTTTTCCAGTTTGAATATATCCACTTGTACAATTCTAATATAGGTGTTGTGAATCAGCCTTCAGTGCCCGTGATTCACAGAAAGGGTTTGTAACCTCTTGCTCAGAGAACTCTACCATTGTGACCTTTTTATCTTGGGCTCATAAGCAAACATGCACATTTAAAGTGCATGCTAATAGAGGGCATTTATTTGCAACACATTTTGTGGTTTTTTCATGACCCATTAATTAATGACACCTATGATTAATAACTCTTTGGTAATTTTAAATATTGTCAACTTGATTACAGATTATAGTCGTTGAAGTGGAGGGGTTTATTTGAGACCGTATCCTTGAAATAAATAGTCTCTGAGGATGAAACACACTTTTTCCCATCACTCCTTTTTCTAGGCACAACACCAAAATTAGAATAGTGTCTTTGCATATGTTAGACAATAGATAATGATCATCAAGTTGGTTTCCTGCAAACAAATTTATTGTTGCTCTACTTTTTGCTTTTATTTACTATAAAATCAATAAAGTTCACCCAAAATATTAAGGTTTTCCCTATGATAGACTTGACAATAATTTGAAAGCTTGCTTTGATTTCAAAGCCCTCTCAAATTAAGGTCCCCTAACATTTCCATTGTTGCCAATTTTTTTGTTAAATACTTTTTGTTCAAATATTTTGTTGAAAACTTGCCATGCAACCTCAGGTCCAAAGGAAATATTTTGTTTTTGGCCTAAGTGATCTTGATTGAAACGTGTTAACTACCGATCTATCTATGAGTACATCCAAGAATATTACTTTACCATACCCTTAAGAACACATCTAAGCCATTATTTTTTGTGCTTGGACTATCATGTTAGTCCCTAAAAATCAGTTTGGGTTCTTCCGTTGCTAATAGAAACAATCATAGAGCTCTTTCCATATGAGACACGTTAACATATTTTCAAGTTTCTTTGTGTATGTCAGTTCCTTTGATCAAACTCAAACCAACAATAACCTAGGTGCCTCTATTTGCACTACCTTTAATCTTTGAGACTTTGTGATTGCCACTTCAAGGCATTCCTTCATTGTGTGAGGCAAGGGATGTGTTGAATAGTTAGTGAATAGTAAACACCCCAATATTTGTGGTGTTCTCGGCCTTAATAGCTTTAGTAGAAGGCTTAGAAATTGACCTTTGCCTAGAGAAATAACCATAAAGCTCTAAGAAAGTTTTGCAGCCACCCCCAAATTTCCCTTTATGGCTCGGGCTCATAAGGAAACATGCTCATTTAAAGTCCATGATAATAGAGTTCATTTCTTTGCAATAAGTTCTATGGTTTTATCTTCACCTCTTAATTGATGACCTTTATGATTAATAACTCTTTAGTAAAGTTTAATATATTGTAAACTTAATTACATTAAATTATAGTATTGGGGTGTTAATACTCTAATATTATGCACTTGGATAACTCATTATATTAAAGGTACCCCTTCAATGGTATTTTAGGGATGTCTTTGAGAAAGTGGCATTCATGGGACACCTACCCTAGTGGAAAAGATGTGTCCTTGACCTACATGTGTTTTTATGTGTATGTGTGTGTTAAAGGGGCTTCCAATATGAGGATGAGTTGCATTACCCTTGAGATGCATTATCCAGTCACTTATAAATATGCACATGTAGATTGGGTTACTTGTTACATGGATGCATTTAGTTTTATTTGTAAATAAGTTTATTTTCCCCAATTTTTCACAACTTCATTATGATTTTAACAATTTCCATTATAGAATAAGAAAAAATTGTATGATTAAATTGTATTGCACACACACATTTGTCATTTCCTCTGAAGGACCCAAATTTCTTGGATGATGATACATAGTATTGAATTGGAAATTTAAATAGAAAACAAAAATTGGCATCATTTGGACATAGCTAACATAATTTGCTTCGAGACATGTTCGGATTTGCAAAGAAAAATAAGCAAGTGCTAAAAATGTTATGTGTTATGTTATTTGTTATAACTTATTTTCATTTCAAACATTTGTACAAACCTTGTCAGTTGATAGGTACCCCAATAAGAAATTGAGCACAACAACATTAACACTTGCAGATTCAACATGTACGATTAGAAAAGTTCGCATGAGTCCTTCCTATTATCACTTTGTACTTCTTTTGATGCATGCGAAATAACTGTTTAGGTTGACCCTAAGTACCTCCAATAGAACTACTGAATTTACACCATATGCAAATACTTGAATTCTATTGATGGAAAAATAATGCCTCTTTTATTATTCGAAGCATCCATTGTATCTATACATTGTTCATAAACATAACAATTTTAAAAATAGGAGTGAAAAAACATCTTGCACAAAGCAATAATTAGATCATACTAGCAAGCAAAGAACATTCAAATTATTAATGACACCATTGCGCAATGATGTAGATAATGGGCCTTTAACACATGCCTCAATCTTGATAGAATATAAAATTTTGAATGATTGGTTTCATGTAAATGTACTCCACAACATGATATATTGTGATATCGGTGCGCATATTTTCTCAAGCTCCACACAGAAGAAGGTTTGAGAACTAAGGAAAAATATTTATGATGTTACTTGTTTACAAATTTGAGAAGCCTCAAGGTTTACAATCAAAATCTAGAAATTTTGTTTCCTGGTGGAATGTGAGACATTCTTGGATTTGTATAACGCTTCAATGCTTGTTTAGGATCTAGGTAAGTGTGAATGAATAAAATCTTTCTATCATTGTTCTATATTGGATTCCCATTCTCTCTAAGTTATCAAAGGCAAGTTAAAACTTGATTAGACTAAGGGAGAACATATTCCATTGACAAACTTTAACCTTACAGGGAAGTGCACTACACTTGTTTGATACTTCCACACATTTTGAGGGCATGCCAATATAAATGTTATTGTTGTTGGATACACTGGTGTTGGTTAGTTTTAGAAAAGTTCTCTTTGTCAAATATGTTGTTTTCATGAAGTAATATTTCCAACCAAGAGGATAAAGACTTGCCATGTCTAGGACATAGTGGTGTTATTTCTTGCCCGTATTTGTGATTTATTAGTATTCCACCACTAATAACTTCATTACGTAGTTCTCTATTTAGTAGTATATTACAACAGTGACTTGTTAAAGGAAAATGATTCTAGTTTGTTTGAACGTCATAAACTGGAAGTAAACCTAACTTTGAATTAGAAAATGGAATATATTTTGAAAAATATGTTTTTTGATCAAATATAGGCCCGTTGCTTGATCATTAAAAAAAGATAGTCTTGACAATAAACAATGACTTTGGACACGATGAATTATAGAACTCTCCAACTCAAAAAAAAGTTAGCATATTATGTTTTGTCTGCATTAGAGAAAAATGAATTAGTAACCCTAAGTTTGCTTTGAATATTTATAGAATCATTTTAGATATTCTAAATGGAAATTGCGTGTGCTAATATTTCTCAATTAATTACAGGGAAAACAAGGGGCATGCATAATTTGTTGGCTTATGGGAATTGGATTCCTTTTCCCTTGGAATAGTACATTGATAATTGAAGATTACTATATTGAATCTATATTCCCGGTAGTATCACAATTTACAAAGTCTTGTCTTAGTCTTTTTTAGTTTCTTGTTGTAATCTTGTGTCAGCAATACTTTGCTCCGCCCATTAGATTTTTACTAACCAGTTTTATTGTTGAAGTGTCACTGCTTCTTAGAGATAACTAGAGGAAATGATACAACTACAAAAGTGGAGCATGAGACATTCTTAGTATAAATTGCTAACTTTGTTTTGATTATTTGTGACATTTTATTTGCTTTGTTTATACAGGTCATCTGGCCACATAGTGGCCACTGTTTCTCAACTAAAGAAAACTTGTTTGAGTTTCTTTCTTTTATGGGGAAAAATGACATTAACAGTATTGCTGATGTTTAGGTATATATCAGATAAATCCTTTATAGTCTACTTTAGTTTATATTCCAGTGTTCATTGACTTTCATGTCTTATACTCTTCATTGTAATTTTTTTTGTTTTATTTTTGCAGAAAATGGATTCAGTATTGATGGTAAGAAGCAAGGATTGAAGAAAGAGGGGAAAAATAACGCTAGAGTGATGAAGAGAGAGAAGTGTACTAGTCTAGTGGTACCCGTAGAGCCAATATCTTGCATAAGACACACACATAAAGACTGATGGTCAAGTTTTCAGAGTTGGTGAATTTGCTTGCAATTCCTTGGCAAGATAATGATAATGTTTTGAAGTGATGAACAATATTTTATCTGTAAATTGTACTCCAACCAATATTAAGTTGGAAACTCATATTTTAATACTTGACATTTTATATAATATAATTTATGTGGTTGAAATTATTTATAGTTGCACTTGATATTACTTGGTACTGTAATTAACATATGTAAGTTTGTGTTTTCATATTAGATGAATACGTAAATTGTATGACAATTTTTTTTAAAATTTAGTTGCAAAATCATAATAATTAATTTATGTTGATTAATAATGAACACACAAAATCAATCTAAAACTATTAAAATAGTAGTTTATATTGATTAATGATGAACACAAATAAAATTAATATACTACTAAATTAGTCATTTATAATGATTTTTAATGAAAGTAAATAAAATAAACATAAATTGCTAAATTAGTCATTTATATAATGAATAAATGACTACTGCAAATGATAAATTTGTGACCACAAATAATGACTCAATTTTGTATATATACGACTATTAGTAGCTAATTTACAGTATCTTATAACACGACTAAAATTTAGTCATATTTCTTCGGTCATTAATTGGTTTCAAACGATGACTAAAATTTGCACATATATGACTATTAGTAGCTAATTTACAGTATCTTATAACACGACCAACATTTTGGTCATATTTCTTGGTCATTAATTGGTTTTCTCATGTGATCATATAGTAATATATTTTGTTGTATATTTGGTCATTAACTGTGACAATTAATGACCAAATCAATGATTAAATCAATGACCAAATCAATGACTAAATCAATGATTAAATTAATGACCAAATTAATGACCAAATATACAACTAGACAACAAAATTGAGATAACCAATTAATGACTAAGCTAAAAACGACCAAAATTTGGTCGTGTTATAAGATACTGTAAATTAGCTACTATTGGTCACCGACCGAAAAATAGTCGTTTATATGCAAATTTTAGTTATTTTTTTAGTAACTAATTAGCCATTTTGTACTAGTGTCTTTCACTGGAAGAGTTGGATGGTGATGTGGCTCCGGCTTGGACGCTTACTTCTTCTTCTGCCCAGGATTGTCTAGATACCACTCTTCCATCTGAAGAGGCCATCCTGGAAGCAATGACAGGTATAGATAGACTGTGGGATGATTTGCATCATCGGTCTTACTTCCTACCTGACTTGAGTGAAGTCGAAACAAGTTTTCCAAGTCCTCAGTCTCCTGGACCTGTTCACCCAGTCTTGAGCCCCTTAGCACCAGCACAGGTTTATGCTGAAGGGAACATGGTTGTGATCTCTCCTACTATCCCGGTGAACATCTCCAGGAATCCCAACATTATCGAGAATGTCTTCGTTGGAGCTGAATGTTCCCATGAAGAGATTCAAATCTATACCGAGCTCTTCAAAGAGCATAGGGATGTTTTTGCTTGGTCTTATGAGGAAATGCCTGGCATAGACCCATCTATCGTCCAGCATGAGATCAAGACGTATGAAAACGCTAAGCCGGTCAGGCAAAAACGTCGTCCGGTTAATCCTAGGAAGGCAGCAGCTATCAAGGCTGAAGTTGAAAAGCTGCTTAAGGCGGGATTCATTTTCCCAGTTCCTCTGACTGAATGGGTTTCAAACCCCGTTCCCGTTGATAAAAAGCAAGGAAAAATTCGAGTGTGCATCGATTTCAGAGACCTGAATAAGGCGTGTCCTAAAGATAATTACCCCACACCCTTCATTGATCATATTATTGATGAGTGTGCCGGTAACGAGATTTTCTCCTTCATGGACGGTTTCTCTGGTTATAATCAAATTACTATCCGTCCAGAAGATCAACATAAGACCGCATTTATTTGTCCCTGGGGTACGTTTGCATATAAGAAAATGCCTTTTTGTCTTAAAAATGTTGGAGCTACCTTTCAGCGGGCCATGTCTTACGCCTTCCACGACATCAAGAAAATTATCGAGGCATACTTAGATGATCTAGCTGCTCATTCTCGAAAGAGGATGGATCATCCTGGTCACCTCCGGCAAATATTTGAAAGGTGTCGTTTTTATAAAATTCGTTTGAATCTGAACAAGTGCGTTTTCGCGGTAACATCCGGTCGGCTGTTGGGATTTATCGTGTCTAGGGAAGGGATAAGGGTAGATCCCTTCAAGGTTGAGGCAATACTTCGGTTGCCTCCCCCGTCTTCAATTCGTCGGCTTCAAAGTCTCCAAGGGAAGTCTAACTTTCTTCGGAGGTTTATCGTTAACTATGCTGAGATTACAAAGGGATATATGAGATTGTTGAAGAAAGGAGTCCCTTTTCTTTGGGACGACTATGCTCAACGCTCATTCGATGCCTTGAAAAAGGCATTGACCTCTGCTCCTTTACTGAGTCCACCCGATTATAGCAGAGATTTTCTTTTGTATCTGGCTACAGCAGAATCTACCATTGGTATGGTTCTGGTTCGGGAGGATGATGCTCTGGCTGAGCATGTTATTTACTACCTTAGTCGAGGACTGGTAGGACCTGAACTGCGATACACCCCGATAGAAAAATTAGCCTTAGCAGCAGTTCATGCTGTGCAGCGACTCCGACATTATATTATTCTTCGCAAAACTTATGTCTTGGCAGCTGCCAATCCATTTCAGTTTGTCCTCAGCAGGCGAGTGATTGGGGGCAAATATAATAGATGGATTGTGATATTACAATAATTTGATCTCGAGTTCATGTCTGCCAAATCCAAGAAGTCATTAGTCTTTGCGGAATTGATCTCCGAGTTGCCTTGTGGAGAGGAGATGATCTATGATGAGTCCTTCCCGGACGAACACTTGTTTCTAATCTCTCCACAAGATCCTTGGTATGGGGATATCATTGTGTATCTCCAGACTGTGAAGTTTCCCTCTTCTTTTTCGAAAGATGAGCGTCGCAAGCTGCGTCACTTAGCTAAAAGTTATCTGATTATTGGTGATGCTTTGTACCGTCGAGGGGTTGATTCAATCCTAAGACGCTGCTTAACTTTCGAAGAAGCTGAGGCTGTGCTCAATGATTCTCACGGTGGAGCTTGTGGGGGTCATTTATCGGGGCTTGCTACAGCCCAAAAGATTTTGCGTGCTGGCTACTTCTGGCCCTCGATTTTCAAAGATTGTATTGAATCGGTCAAGAAGTGTCATCCTTGTCAAGTGTATACTCGAAAAATGCGCGCTCATCCAGCTCCGCTTTTTCCAGTTGTTACTGTCGGACCCTTTACAAAGTGGGGTATGGATTATACTACTTGTAACCCGCCTTCGGCAAAAGGTCACAAGTACATTATCGTAGCAGTAGACTACTTTACGAAGTGGGTCGAGGCTATGCCTACTTTTGGGAACGATGGTGAGACTGCAACTCTTTTCTTCTTCAACCAAGTTATTTCTCGTTTCGGTATACCTAGAGAGATTGTCACTGACCATGGCAGTCACTTTCAGAACAGTATGATGGCTGAGTTGGCTCTTAAATTGGGTTTCCGGCAGGAGCATTCATCTCCATATTATCCTCAGGCCAATGGCCAAGTGGAGGCCGTGAATAAGTCCTTGAAGACAATTCTTCAACGGACGATTGATAAACATAGATCCAACTGGCACATTATGCTATATCCTGCACTCTGGGCATACAGGACGTCAGTTAAAACTGCAACTGGCTTTACTCCGTTTCAGTTAGTCCACGGGGTGGAATCCGTATTTCCCATTGAATGCGAAATTCCTTCCCTTAGATTAGTTGTTGAGCTTCTTCCTGACACTTCTAGTTTGGCAGAGCGGCTTCTTCATCTGGAACACCTCGATGAGCAGCGTCGAGATGCTGCCACATTGAATGAAGCACATAAAAACCGAGTCAAAGTTCAGTACGATAAGGCGGTTAAGCCTAGGGTCTTTTCCGAAGGTGACCTTGTTTTGGTCTATGCCCAAGAAAAAGATGCCTTGCGGGCAGGAAAGTTTAAGTCGATGTGGTATGGCCCCTATATCGTCAAGAAGGTCCTTAAGAAAGGACCTTATACCTTGGTTGACTTCGAAGGGAACGAGTTGTCGGAGCCCCGAAATGGGCTCTATTTGAAGAAGTATTATGCCTAGGCTTTGGCCTGGCATTTTGCTTTGTATATAGTAGTTTTTTGCTTTGTACATATCTGTTTGATTTTCGATCTTTGATGAGATGGTGATGTTTTTGATCTGCTTTGGCAGGTTGTGTTGATGTCATGAGTCATTTTGGTTTCGCCGATGGTGCTAGTAGACACACCCGGAACTTAGCTTCCACGGCTTGGGTGCTTCATTATCCTTCCGGTCAGCTGTTGGTATCAAGAGGGGTCTGCATTGGTCCTGCTTCCAATAACGTAGCAGAATACACTGCAGTCATTCATCTACTCTCGGACGCAATATCTTTGGGTGTTGATTCGTTGGTAGTTTTCTTGGACTCCCAGCTGGTGGTGTCGCAGTTGAACAACACTTATCGGGTACGAGATCCATTTTTATTACGATTGTTCTTGAGGGTACGTTTGTTACAAAGGTCATTTCAATTTTTAACATTCATTCATATTCCTCGAGCTGACAATTGGTTTGCTGACTCATTAACTAATCAAGCTTTAGATTGGCATATTAATCATTCAATACAATAAAATCTAATCATCAAAAACATCATACATTTGATACATTTATCACATCACATCAAATATCGTTGTATATATATCATCGGTATGTCAAAAAACTTTACAAAATTTTGGATCCATAAATGCCGTACAAAACTTGGGCTTATGCCCCATCATGTTCAGTCTCAAAAAATATACAGTCATCTAATATGTAAAATCTATCTACTCCTGAGGACCCTGCCCAGAGTTCCTATAGAACATCACTGCAGTGGCCACACGGCGGAACAGTCTAACCCAGTCCCGGGTACTCCTACAACCCGTCTCTGGACGGCTTCTGGCAAGTCTTCCACAGCAGCCAGAGGGATTTGGCGGGTCAGTCCCTCCAAGTTTCTCTGCACGGCCTGGAGGGTCCTGTCAGAATCCGCTGTCTCTGCCTCACCTCTGCGGCGTTTGTGACGTGCTAGGCCCTCAGGACGCACTGGTCCAACATCTGAAACATGATCATTTTTCATTTGTCAGTCATTATGAATCCAAACCAAAAACATGTTTTGTTTTTCATTTTCATACATATTTGAAAAATCCAAAAAATCATATAAGTTAAAATTTTTGAAAAAACTTACCGACTGCTCCCCATGCTGTACCGGGTGGAAGTACTAGATCAGAATCTCCTCGGAAATCCATCCCGACATAGGGATAGTCATCCACTGCGATGATTTGTTCTCTCCACCATAAGAATAACTCATCGTCCCAGGTGGTTCGGGGTACCTCGCTGCCCCCCAGTCTCTTCATCATGTCTGCCCAACGGGCAATTCTTGGGTCCCGAGGGCTGCTGATAGTCGAGATGACTCTGGGTCTCAAAGCTGGAACTCTCTCGAAGAAGAATGTTGTCAAAATGGTTCCATAGCCAAAGTGTTTTGTTTTTGTTTGGCGAATGGAGGTCAGTTGTTGTTTCATGTTCTGTAGCAGGGAGGTGCACCAATCATACACATGAATTAAGCACTCTACAGCTATGCTCATGTGCGTCCTGGACGCCTGGTGTAGTGAGGCAGATCCTGCCACTCTGCCGATGGTGAACAGGAGGATCTTTATGTGCAAATCCCTGATATCTCTGATAGCAATCTGTGTTCCAGCCTTCTTGGAATTATCTACGCAATATATTTGGACATAGTCTTCCACGGTCAACCCTCCCAGGGGCTTTCCGTGCAAGTCTACTGGGTCTCCCCTCTTGGAGAGTCCAGTGATGAAGTATATATCTTCCACTTCTATGCGTAGAGGCATTTGATCAATTATGAAGCAATCCTGATCTGGTTCCCAGTAATTTACGAGCATTTCAAGCAATCGCACATTACTTTTCATATTGGGCATTTTAAAGAATTTGAACAATCCACAGTTTCGGAGGACATTTTGTGCTGCGCGATCCTGCATGACCTCTTGGTCTATTGCACTATGCTCACGTTCCCTCCATGAGATGGTCATCCTGAGAAATTTCATCAAAATTTGCATTAGAAACTCTTTTTTGGGTTACGGACTTGCGCATACGCGACTTTTCCTGTGCACAGTCGCGTGTATACGCGGCTTGCCTTCATTGAACCCGCGTATGCGCAGATACGCATTTTTTAAGAAGGGTTTCTAGGCAAAAATTCACTTAATTTTAATTTTCAAATGGACAAAATGAATAAACAGGATGATTAAGGAGCCTACCTGAAGTTTCGCTGAATTCCGACGGTCGGTTGTTCCTGATTTGACGAAACAAGTTTTTAGCTCCAGAGCTCTTTTTCCAGATCAGCTATGCAATAATGAACCAATTGAGAGGTAAATTGTGTATTTATGACTAAAAAATTGAAAATTTTCGCAAAATTTCCTTATGCTTATTTTTTCGATCTGTCTTATGCTGTATAACTCGATTGCTTGGAAGTGCCCAGTTTGGTATGTTTTCAGGTACATTTTGACGATTTTGAGACTTTTCCCGGTTTTTGATCCATGATTTCAGACTCTTCACGGCAGGTATATGATCTTCACTCGCATATAGGTTAGGGAATCACTTTCCGTTGCATCTTGCATTCTAGCCTCCATACTGATCACTTGCCTTAGGGTCGATCCCATCAGGTCATGAGCATTACACCCATTTCACTCGCCGATTTTTAATCATGACTTAATGGTAGAGCCTTCCTTTACATGGGCTTCCTAGTTAGTTCCTCGCTATCACTTGTTGCCCATGCTGCTTTTTATGTAGGCTCGGGAGTCCTCTTTAGTCTCGCCATGTCTTCTGTGTTGAAGCTTCATTCTTCTCCTTCATCACTTATCATTTTTTCTGGCTTATACCCTAGAGGCTCCCTGGTGTCGTTAAGTTGTATTACTGCATTGCATATTGGCTACTTGTTTATCCTGGCCTTTAGCCGGCTTCATTTGGACTCGATGTTTAAACCAACTTTTGACCTTGACTTTCTATACAAGTTAACCATTGCATGCACTTAGCTATCACGACTTGACACCTTTGTACCCATGGATGGAACGTTCCTCTGAGTATCACTGACCAGTTTTCGCCACCTTGCATTGAGCATAGGATTGTTCCAATCCCAGGAACTAGTGCATCTGCCTTCTTGATACTCGTTCTATCCATTGTACCATAGCATTCTTTTATTCTTTTTCAGGCTTATTATATGAAAAAGACAAAAAAATCAAATATAACAAAAAGAGCGGGAACATGATGTATCTTCGTTATTTTGATGGCAGTACAGAGTCAGTTTGTCGCCCTTGAACAAAGCACATATACTTATATATATTTCCTTCATTTGGGATGGTTCTAGTTTTGACCTAGGTTTAGCCTTTACCATGTTTCACTTGTCAGTTCTCCCCCGGTTGGTTATCTCTTCCAATCATATGGAGAGTTTGTTTTGCCTCCTGCATGACAGACTTATACAGTGTCACTTTTTACTGCCATGGTCATCACGAGTCATGCTTTTGTTCAAGGGAAGTTTAACCTGAGTCGGCCATTCTGCGGTGTCTCTTGACTCATTATTCAGTCGGCCTTCCCGGTCTTGTCAGTATCATGTTCTATCACATCAGATGTTTTGGTCTTCTGCTCGTGTTGGTTTGAGAAGGTCCCCATTGACTTCTTGCCGGCAGGTTTGTCTCTTATCGACTACGACACATTTCTCTGAGAGAAAACCTAGAGCCGCACCTTGGGCCTATTTCCATCATTGATAGGTGACCTCGTGCTCAGCATTTGATCATCATCATGGGTCTTTGAATGAGTGGTTTCCCCTGTGTTCGACGTCAGCACACATTATCACACTTGGGATTCGTGCAGTACCTGGATTTCCATTTGACCCTATCGGTGGATTTCTCGCCTCTGTGTCAGCTTTCATTATTGGTTGTTTCAGAGGGTTTCTTCCGTGCGCTAGCTTCATCTTGTGCATGTCGGAAACGTACTTCGGTTTTGGTTCCATCACTCTACTTCGTCCGATTCCTTCCAAATCTTGGCCTGTGGGTTACACTCGCGCTGGACTGATGTGGGATGCCTTAATGCCTTCCTTCCAGCAGATCTTTTCCCATCGACTCTGACTCATTGCTCTGGGAATAAGGTCTAGAGTCTTTTTGTCAGTACCTTAGGGTTTGCAGTCATCAGTGGCAGACTCTTCGCTATCGGCAGTGGGGATTCATCATTGCCTCCTGATTGGTAGATTCTTTCAAGTGTTCGACTTCAACTCATTCATTCGCACTTGTCAGATTGTACTGGGGCACCTTGACACCCATTATCATTATCGGTGGGTTGTCTCGCGTTGGTTAACGGGATACATCAATGCCCGGTAATCCAACGATTTCTCACATGGTCGACTTCAGCTCATTTATTCCCAGTGTGTAGAATTGTGCCATAGTGATCGGTGAAGACCTCGGGTTGCATCAGCATTCTTCAGTTCACTTTTGACAGTCCTTTCAGTATCTGCCAGTGATGCCGTCCACCCTTATATGTTGCAGTTCAGCACAGCAGCATCTTATATGTTGATCCCCGAGCTGCGTGATTGTACCGTTTGATCCACCTCTTATGATCCGGTACTTGGAGATTCAGTTGCTTATTTGATCAGACATCCAGTTGCACCAGTTTTTGATCAGCTTTCTATATGTGATACTTGGACATTGATTCAGACTTGTATTTCCGGGCCCTGCTCAGATGATTCATTATGTACTTACAGTTCAGCTATACTTGTATACATGTTGGATCTATTCAGTACTTTCTATATATATGATGTATTTTTGACTGAGCATGGGTATGCCCGCCTCAGCATGGGTTGACTCTCTAGTTTCTTTCATTGGTTTTTGGCAGGCTGAAATCTGGTGAAGTCCTCTCTTGTCCTTGCGAATTTCTTTCTATGTGCATAATACATTTCGGCCATCATGTACCCCTTCTGACCTCATATATTAGGGGGCATCTGTTATAGCATCATTTCTCACCTTGACGTGATTCATGATTGCTTCATGGCTTTATGGGCACCCATTCCTACAGACTTGGACAAATTCACTTAAAAACAGTGGAAAATCCTTCATACGCGACTATGCCCGTGTTTTTCCGCGTGTATACGCGAGTACAGCTAGACTTTTCCGCGTATGCCATTTTAATGATTAAAAAATATATAAAAATCCCTAATTTCGCGTTGGGTTGATGGTTACTCGGGTAGTTCAACCACCCCAGCCCGTGGCCAACTGTTTCCAACTGCTGAAACTACTTGGAGGGACTATAAAAAGCCCTCATGTGTATGGCCTAAGGGAGAGAGAGAATTATTGATATTATACTCTGTTGGTATTCCCTATCCAAGTCTGATTCCCCGTGCCTCCTGCACTTTCCCAATTCATTGTAGGAAACCCTTGTTTCCTTGAGATACACATCCCTTTATATGTTATCTCGTATGCACCAGTTTGGAAGGAGTCTTAGCGAGGCAAGGGCTGGACGGATCCGGACGACGGTCTGCGAAGGCCTTGGAAGGATCGGGTGATCTCTCCACGATTACTTTTGTACGTACTATTTATAATACAGAAGTATCATGCTGTTCCCGAAATAAACGTGTTAGTGTATGCTTTAATGTATGAAGAATATTTGTTATACAAACATTCATTATGATTTATTTAATGTTTTATATGAATCTCACTAACATATAGAGTAGAAATATGCTGTACAACTTGTCCTTTGTGCTGGTTTCTTCTTGTATTTCAGGTTAAGGAGGAAGGACGGTTGCAGGGAGTTTGGACTCCACGTGGATCTACTTCAAACATAGGACCAACGGGTAAACCTCTCATTCTGCTCTATTTAGTTTTTATGAATGTGCATGATTGTGTGAGTCTCTGTTAAGTAGTACGCCCCTGCTCTGTGGAGGTTGAATCCCAACCAATCTCTAGGGTGTTAATTCCCCGAAACAGAACTGGCGACTCCGCTGGGGATCACATTCTTGTGATTCTCCTGTTGGGTTGTTTCAGCTGTTTGGTAGGTTGCCAACAGTTTTATCTGTCTTTTGCAGTCCAGTTCATTTTCTTGCAGTCAGTCTGAAGTCTTGGTATCTTTCCCAGGCTTGTACTTTTTGTTTTTCATTATCTTTCTTTGTATACGCTCTTTTGTTTGCACACAGTCGCGTATACCCACGAGTTTGTGTAGAAGGAACCGCGTATACGCGAGTTTCCCTCAACACAGACGCGTATACACGCTGGTTGCATAACCGCAGGGTCGCGTATACCTAGGCTGATTTTGAAATTTTGAGTTTATTGGATTTTTGGTCCTTTCTGGATGTGGAGGCCTGTGTCTACAGTGTCTCTGTGTTTACTGGAGTGTGAAGGAAGTGGTTTCAAGTCTTGTTTCTCTTTCGTTTGTCCGAAAACTAATCTTTTTGGCAAAGTGTCTTTGTTGGTGCTGGCACTCCTGGATTGAGTTCCAAGATCGCTTTCTGAGTGTTCTTGGCTATTCTGCTTTATCAGAACAGAGAGCTTCTGCTCACTGACTCGCTCCTATCTTTGTGTTGTGCTGCGCATTGCGTTTTTTGCTTTGTTTTCGATTGGTTTTCTTGAGTTTCATAGGCTAGGGTTTTGTTGCAATTTTCGGAGAACTTTTCTTGTTTCTTTGGAGTTTTGTGTTGCAACGAGTTTGCACTATTTCTCTAGGCTGTTTGATTGAGTTTTTGGTCTTCCGTTTCTCTTATTGATCTTGCTATCATTAGCTTTATAAGATTTTGGAGCATTGTTGAGGTTTATGCTTGAAATTCAATCTCGTTTTGGCTTGGATTGTGATAGTTGTGCTTGGTCTTTTTGAGCTCTTGCTTTATAAAACTAAAAAGCCCAAAAAACATTTGTTTTGCTTTTTGTTTTTGCATATCAAAAACTCAAAAAACATTGTCTCTTGTTTTTGTTTTTGTTGTTGCATTTTCATTTTCGTTTGGTCATATCTTTTGGAGCTTTTGTGAAGTTTCTTGCTTCTAGTTTTCGGCTTGATTTTGAGGAGGAGTTGTCATTTGATTTCTTCTTCTTGTTTTTAAGTGTTTTTGGTGTCCTTATTTTAAGAGTTCCTGATTTCAAGAATTAGCTTTCTAGACAACAAAAGATGAGTTAAAACTGAAGGAGATTTTTGGGAAATTTCACCTTGTTTTAAGAGATTTTTACATCTTAGGATTTACATGCTTGTAGTGATTTGCATTAGGTGCATTTCAGCATTTAGTTAGCTTCTTAGTTTTTGTGAGTGTGAGTTTGTTTTTTGAAAAGAAAAATACAAATTTTAGTCTCGTAGAACCTGTATAGAGATTACTTTTCATCGAAAGACAAAGAACTGCATGTGCATGTAGTTAAGTTTTTATTAATTTCTTTTGCATCAAAACACCATTGGTTTCATCTCCATATCCTTGTGACTTAATATAACAGCCCTTAAAATAAGCGATTTAATCTAAAATCAACTAGCAAGTTTTTCTAAGTGTCAATCACCAACTAGCTAGGTTGTAGGGCCTTGGAATAGGTGAGTGGAGAGTTAACTCTCCAAGGCCGCTCAAAAAAACATAGAAGTTGATTAATTGAGCAAAATCCAACTCCGTGAGGTGGACTGGGAAAGCTCTCATCCGAGAGTCAAGCGCGAGGGGAAGTGAAGGTTGAGAAGAGGGATACCCCCCCTCCGATTAGCTGAATCTGACCTCAAGACCGTTCCTCCCAGCTTCTGATACGGATTGGTGTCCATAGTTTCCGTTCCTAGGTTCCACACAGGTGACTGCGGGGGGGAATACCCGTGGTACCTGAGGCAGACGTCGCATCACTTTCAGCAGTACTTCTGGGGGGTGCCCTTGCGAAGCTTGGGTGCTTGAGCTGGCAAAGGCTGTTGTCAGGAGGTCGGCGTAACTGTTTCTGATACCTTCGCTAGTTGTTTTGGGCCCTAATCATCCCAGACTGCTTTCGGAAGGCCCTATACTTCGCTTTCTTGTATTTTGGTGTCCGGTCCTCATCACCCGGAGCGGAAATACTTGGAGGCTGTTTGCTTGCTGTTTCTCAGGGATTTTTATTTTTAGAGAGTGCTCTTTGCTCCTAGCTTGCCTAGATTTTCACTTTTTTGAGTCTAATATAATAAATCTATAAAAGTGGCTGATCAAGCGCCTCGACGTTCGAGGAGAATCCGGGGGTTATCTCCCGAGAGTGCAGAGCCTTCTTCGAGAAGGCGTAGGAGCGATTTAGCTGGTGGTTACCATCTGGTAGCGTCTGACGCTGTGGAGAGTGATCCTCCACAAAGATCTGAGGGTTTCGTTGCTGATTCCGGTGTCGGTCCCGAGAGGAGCGTTCCGCTCACCTCGCGAGTTATTTTTCCTCAGGAAGAAGATTTTCAAGTTGAAGACATACCTGAGCCTCCTGCTACAGGTCCATCTCCTCTTCCTCCTGATCATCCGTTTGTTCTTCAGTACATTGGACCGGAGTCTGAGAGACCCCCGGATCTTCCATATCATTCTTATCTTTCGATGGCCACGACTGGGAACGCGACTTCTACCGTGAGTGATGCGGGCATTCAGACCCCTGCTTCTGTCGAGGCAGGGGGCACTATTGCTTCATCTTCGATTGCTTTTAGCACTGCTATGTCTGGCTCTGGGTTCACCCAGGCATATGCTTCTCATTCTGGTCCCTTCTGTTCAGGGATGTCCATTAGTGGAAATCCCTCGTTTTCCTTTTCCGCCGGTGCAGCCGGATCCACGCCCATGTCTAACATGGCTAGTGGATCGGCTTCGTTTCAGGGTTTCCCCTTTGGTACTGGGCATATACCTAGTTCCAATCCTTCTTTAGGGTCGTTTCCTTTTATGTCCCAGACCCAGAATTTTAACCCTTGGTCTGGGGGGCAAAGTTCGACTACTTTTACAGGATGGAATCCTGTGTTTACAATGGCCGGGGCAGGGAATCAGTTCTTCGCGGGTCATCAAGGGAATGCTTCTTTCCCTTCATCGAGTGCTCATCAGTCTTTTTCTCCTCTGTCTAATGCATGGAACCCCTACCAGGGGCTTTCCTCTTCAGTCAATACTTCAGCGGGGGGAACTAGTCTGGGTTTTGGTAACTCGGCGTGGGGAGGAGGTTCTTCTCCGTTTTCTACGAGTCCTTTCTGGCAGCCTGGTGCCTCATCAAATCCGGGCTATTCTTTTCAGAATGTTGGAAATCCATCCCATCAAGGATGGAATTCTCAGGCTCCGCCTCGATTACCGTTTCGGGCAACATTAAACTTGCCAGATTTGTTGAAGTTAACTAATGACCCGATTCGTTACAGTCCGGGGTGGCCTCCGGTTCCAACCAAACTTCCTTCAGACATTCCTAAGTTTGAAGGTAAGAATGGTGAAGATCCGGCAGACCACATCACCACTTTCCACTTATGGTGCTCATCGAACTCTCTGATCGACGACTCGATTAGATTGAGATTATTTCAACGCACCCTAACTGGGAATGCAGCCAAATGGTATATAGAGCTCACTGGGGGCAGTTTCGCCACATTTGGAGAACTGGCTGTCACTTTTCTTAACCATTTCCAGTTGCCTGTCAGATATGAGGCTGGGACCGAACTCCTGGCTAATTTTAAGCGGGATGAGGCAACTCACATTTCTGATCATATTCAGGAATGGAGGAGAAGGAAGAGGCTTATCAAAGCCCATATTCCAGGTGAGTTCCTTCTCGAGTGGTTTTTGAAATCGCTTCAGTCAGACATTTCAAAGGATGTATCCTTATCTAGGGTATTTTCCGAGGAGCAGGCCATTTTTAGGGCCCAGCAGTTAGAACTGATCTATTCTCAGTCTGGGATGCTTTATAAGTATTTACCCAATGCTCCTCGCTCCAAATTGGATTTGTCGAAACCTAAACCTGGTCCGCATGGTGACGGACTTGTCGGATCGGTCAGTAGTAGTGCAGCCAGCCTGCTTTCTCAATTGCAGCAGTTGTCTTTACAATCTGCTCCTTCTGGTCAGGCTGTGCCTACTGATTCATCACCTTCCCAGTCTTTGTCCATTAATGCTGTCCAATCTTCTGAACCCAAAGGAAATCAACAGTCCGATGGGAAGAAGAAGGGACGTAATAACAAGAAAAAGGGCAAGAATGGGAAGGGCAATGCAAATAAGACCAACGAGCGTGTTGGTGAAGGGCAAAAAGAGAAAAAGAAAGTTAAGTTTCCGTGCAAGCTTTATCTTGGAGAACATCTCACGCACCTTTTAGAAATTCGGGATGCTCGAGGCGCACAATTAGCTCGGCGGGGTTCTTCTAGTTCCCGAGTTATTTGTCTTCAACAAACGTTTTCCCCAAGGCCGGCCAGTGGTGGCGCGAGACAAAATCTGAGGCTTCCTCTGGAGGTACCCCGGGAAGGGAAATTCCATCGAATATCTTTATGATGAGTGCTCACGTGGATGTGTGAGATCCGTGATTATGGCGGAGAGATCGTCGAAGCTAAGGAAGTTCTACGTGCTGCGGCGCTTCACATCACGAAGCCAAGCTGGTAGTCATGCCTCGGATGCCAAAAGCCATCTTCTAGCGGTCGAAATGATTAATCCCGTTTATGATATTTACCCCCGAACTACTCTATTGTGGAAGATCTGGCGCAGAGTCCTTGTGCTATGTCGGCTTTAGAGGTACTCCAGTCTTGTCCGGCTCAGCGCAGTGCTTTGCTCACTACCATTGGGGCTATTGATCCGAAAAATTCTCTTCTGATTACTTTTGATATGAATAATTTTAAGAAGAGACTTCCTCATCATATGGCCTTCCATATTAAATCATCGTATCGGAAGACTAATATCTTTCGCACGGTTGTTGATGAGGGTGCTTCTACTTACGTGATGTCTCTCGCATGTTGGAAGACACTTGGATCTCCCAAAGCTGTTCCATCTAGCACTGTTCTTACTGCGTTCGATGGCCATTCTCACAGGCCCCATGGTATTGTCCCGGCTTTGCCCATCTGTGTTGGGGGCAAAACCGTTAACATAGAGGTTGAGGTAGTGGATGCGGCCTTGGACTACAACCTTCTGTTGGGGAGGAACTGGATATATGAGATGGATGCTATTGCATCCTCATTATTTCGAATTGTATGTTTCCCCCACGAAGGGAGGATAGTCACGGTGGATCAACTGGACTGTCCTCCTGTAGACCTGGATGCGCCTTCTGATTCATCTGTGCCTAAGTTGGATAATACTAAGGCGCCTGTCGAGAATCTAGGAGTTGGAATGTATTCTTCCCTGATGGGTTCTTTCGATCTTCCTCCTCCTAAGGTGTCTATTAATGCTATTTCATCCTCCAAGGCTCCCCTTCGAAGAGAGTTCTTTCGAACTCATTATTTTTCGGACCCTTGGACCTTACCTTCCCCAATTGCCACATTGGAGGAAGGGCGAGTGGGTGGAATGGCATTCCCGATTTCTGCAGCTGAGATTGCATATCAGTCTATTGTTGACACTGCAGAGTCTGATCCCGCTCCTCTTTCACCGGAAGAGTTGGATGGTGATGTGGCTCCGGCTTGGACGCTTACTTCTTCTTCTGCCCAGGATTGTCTAGATACCACTCTTCCATCTGAAGAGGCCATCCTGGAAGCGATGACAGGTGTGGATAGACCGTGGGATGATTTGCATCATCGGTATTACTTCCTACCTGACTTAAGCGAAGTCGAAACAAGTTTTCCAAGTCCTCAGTCTCCTGGACCTGTTCACCCAGTCTTGAGTCCTTTGGCACCAGCACAGGTTTTTGCTGAAGGGAACATGGCTGTGATTTCTCCTACTATCCCGGTGAACATCTCCAGGAATCCCAACATTATCGAGAATGTCTTCGTTGGAGCTGAATGTTCCCATGAAGAGGTTCAAATCTATACCGAGCTCTTCAAAGAGTATAGGGATGTTTTTGCTTGGTCTTATGAGGAAATGCCTAGCATAGACCCATCTATCGTCCAACATGAGATCAAGACGTATGAAAACGCTAAGCCGGTCAGGCAAAAACTTCGTCCGGTTAATCCTAGGAAGGCAGCAGCTATCAAAGCTGAAGTTGAAAAACTGCTTAAGGCGGGATTCATTTTCCCAGTTCCTCATTTCGAATGGTTTTCAAACCCGTTCTAGTTGATAAAAAGCGAACAATTCGAGTTTGCATCGATTTCAGAGACCTTAATAAAGCATGTCCGAAAGATAATTACCCCACACCCTTCATTGGTCAAGTTATTGGCCAGTGTACGTACTTAGTTTCTCCTTCATGGACGGTTTCTCTGGTTATAATCAAATTACTATCAGATCCAGAAGATCAACATAAGACCGCATTTATTTGTCCCTGGGGTACGTTTGCATATAAGAAAATGCCTTTTGGTCTTAAAAATGCTGGAGCTACTTTTCGGCGGGCCATGTCTTACGCCTTCCACGACATCAAGAAAATCATCGAGGCATACTTAGATGATCTAGCTGCTCATTCTCGAAAGAGGATGGATCATCCAGGTCACCTCCGGCAAGTATTTGAAAGATGTCGTTTTTATAAAATTCGTTTGAATCCGAACAAGTGCATTTTCGCGGTAACATCCGGTCGGTTGTTGGGATTTATCGTGTCTAGGGAAGGGATAAGGGTAGATCCCTTCAAGGTTGAGGCAATACTTCGGTTGCCTCCCCCGTCTTCAATCCGTCAGCTTCAAAGTCTCCAAGGGAAGTCTAATTTTCTTCGGAGTTTTATCGTCAACTATGCTGAGATTACAAAGGGATATATGAGACTGTTGAAGAAAGGAGTTCCTTTTCTTTGGGACGACTACGCTCAATGCTCATTCGATGCCTTGAAAAAGGCATTGACCTCTGCTCCTTTACTGAGTCCACCCGATTATAGCAGAGATTTTCTTTTGTATCTGGCTACAGCGGAATCTACCATTGGTATGGTTCTGGTTCAGGAGGATGATGCTCTGGCTGAGCATGTTATTTACTACCTTAGTCGAGGACTGGTAGGACCTGAACTGCGATACACCCCGATAGAAAAATTAGCCTTAGCAGCAGTCCATGCTGTGCAGCGACTTCGGCATTATATTATTCTTCGCAAAACTTATGTCTTGGCAGCTGCCAATCCATTTCAGTTTGTCCTCAGCA
Source organism: Pinus albicaulis (assembly GCA_034641835.2). Taxonomy (NCBI): domain Eukaryota; kingdom Viridiplantae; phylum Streptophyta; class Pinopsida; order Pinales; family Pinaceae; genus Pinus; species Pinus albicaulis. The sequence goes on along the minus strand of JAXQQM020084063.1, from coordinate 49,703 downwards.
GGTGAGTGATTGGGGGCAAATATAATAGATGGATTGTGATATTACAAGAATTTGATCTAGAGTTCATGTCTGCCAAATCCAAGAAGTCATTAGTCTTTGCGGAATTGATCTCAGAGTTGCCTTGTGGAGAGGAGATGATCTATGATGAGTCCTTTCCGGACGAACACTTGTTTCTAATCTCTCCACAAGATCCTTGGTATGGGGATATCATTGTGTATCTCCAGACTGCGAAGTTTCCCTCCTCTTTTTCGAAAGATGAGCGTCGCAAGCTGCGTCACTTAGCTAAAAGTTATCTGATTATTGGTGATGCTTTGTACCATCGAGGGGTTGATTCAATCCTAAGACGCTGCTTAACTTTCGAAGAAGCTGAGGCTGTGCTCAATGATTCTCACGGTGGAGCTTGTGGGGGTCATTTATCAGGGCTTGCTACAGCCCAAAAGATTTTGCGTGCTGGATACTTCTGGCCCTCGATTTTCAAAGATTGCATTGAATCGGTCAAGAAGTGTCATCCTTGTCAGGTGTATACTCGGAAAATGCGCGCTCATCCAGCTCCGCTTTTTCCAGTCGTTACTGTCGCGCCCTTTACAAAGTGGGGTATGGATTATACTACTTGTAACCCGCCTTCGGCAAAAGGTCACAAGTACATTATCGTAGCAGTAGACTACTTTACGAAGTGGGTCGAAGCTATGCCTACTTTTGGGAACGATGGTGAGGCTGCAGCTCTTTTCTTCTTCAACCAAGTCATTGCTCGTTTCGGTATACCTAGAGAGATTGTCACTGACCATGGCAGTCACTTTCAGAACAGTATGATGGCTGAGTTGGCTCTTAAATTGGGTTTCCGGCAGGAGCATTCATCTCCATATTATCCTCGGGCCAATGGCCAAGTGGAAGCCGTGAATAAGTCCTTGAAGACAATTCTTCAACGGACGATTGATAAACATAGATCCAACTGGCACATTATGCTATATCCTTCACTCTGGGCATACAGGACGTCAGTTAAAACTGCAACTGGCTTTACTCCGTTTCAGTTAGTCCACGGGGTGGAATCCGTATTTCCCATTGAATGCGAGATTCCTTCCCTTAAACTGGCTGTTGAGCTTCTTCCTGACACTTCTATTCTGGCAGAGCGGCTTCTTCATCTGGAACATCTTGATGAGCAGCGTCGAGATGCCGCCACGTTGAACGAAGCGCATAAAAACCGAGTCAAAGTCCAGTACGATAAGGCGGTTAAGCCTAGGGTCTTTTCCGAAGGTGACCTTGTTTTGGTCTATGCCCAGAAAAAGATGCCTTGGGGGCAGGAAAGTTTAAGTCGATGTGGTATGGCCCCTATATCGTCAAAAAGGTCCTTAAGAAAGGAGCGTATACCTTGGTTGACTTCGAAGGGAACGAGTTGCCGGAGCCCCGAAATGGGCTCTATTTGAAGAAGTATTATGCCTAGGCTTTGGCCTGGCATTTTGCTTTGTATATAGTAGTTTTTGCTTTGTACATATCTGTTTGATTTTCGATTTTTGATGAGATGGTGATGTTTTTGATCTGCTTTGGCAGGTTGTGTTGATGTCATGAGTCATTTTTGTTTCGCCGATGGTGCTAGTAGACACACCCGGAACTTAGCTTCCGCGGCTTGGGTGCTTCATTATCCTTCCGGTCAGCTGTTGGTATCAAGAGGAGTCTGCATTAGTCCTGCTTCCAATAACGTAGCAGAATACACTGCAGTCATTCATCTACTCTCGGACGCAATATCTCTGGGTGTTGATTCGTTGGTAGTTTTCTTGGACTCCCAGCTGGTGGTGTCGCAGTTGAACAACACTTATCGGGTACGAGATCCATTTTTATTACGATTTTTCTTGAGGGTACGTTTGTTACAAAGGTCGTTTCAATTTTTAACATTCATTCATATTCCTCGAGCTGACAATTGGTTTGCTGACTCATTGGCTAATCAAGCTTTAGATTGGCATATTAATCATTCAATACAATAAATCTAATCATCAAAAACATCATACATTTGATACATTTATCACATCACATCAAAATATCGCTGTATATATATCATCAGTATGTCAAAAAACTTTACAAAATTTTGGATCCATCAATGCCGTACAAAACTTGGGCTTATGCCCCATCATGTTGAGTCTCAAAAAATATACAATCATCTAATATGTAAAAACTATCTACTCCTGAGGACCCTGCCCGAAGTCGTGTTCCTATAGAACATCAGGCTGCAGTGGCCACAGGCAGACGATTTGCCGATCCGGTACTCCACACCCAACCGTCTCTGGACGGCCACAGAAAATCCTCCACGGCGGCAGAGGGATTTGAGCGGGGTCGATCCCTCCCAGAGTTTCTACGCACGGCTGGAGTGTCTGTCGAATCCGGCTGTCTCGCCTCACCTCTGCCCGGCGCTTGTGACGTGCTAGGCCCTCGGGACGGCGGTCCAACATCGAAACATGATCATTTTTCATTGTCGAGTATTATGAATCCAATCCAAAAACATGTTTGTTTTCATTTTTTCTCACATATTTGAAAAATCAAAAAATCATATAATTATTTTTACCAAAACTTTCACTGCTCCCATCTTCTTCAGTGTGTTACTAGATGGATCCTCTCGGAAATCCATCGACACGGGATAGTCGTCCCTTTGCTGATGATGCATTCTCTACTGCAGAGGAAGAACTCATCATCCCAGGTAGTTCGGGGTACCTCGCTGCGCCCCAGTCTCTTCATCATGTCTGCCCAACGGGCAATTCTTGGGTCCCGAGGGCTGCTGATAGTTGAGATGACTTTGGGTCTCAAAGCTGGAACTCTCTCGAAGAAGAATGTAGTCAAAATAGTTCCATAGCCAAAGTGTTTTGTCTTTGTTTGGCGAATGGAGGTCAGCTGTTGTTTCATGTTCAGTAGCAGGGTTGTGTACCAATCATACACATGAATTAAGAACTCTACAGCTATGCTCATGTGCGTCCTGGACGCCTGGTGTAGTGAGGCAGATCCTGCCACTCTGCCGATGGTGAACAGGAGGATATTTATGTGCAAATCCTTGATATCTCTGATAGCAATCTGTGTTCCAACCTTCTTGGAATTATCTACGCAATATATTTGGACATAGTCTTCCACGGTCAACCCTCCAAGGGGCTTTCCGTGCAAGTCCACTGGGTCTCCCCTCCTGGAGAGTCCAGTGATGAGCTCTCTCTTCCATACATCACGTAGTGGAATCGATCAATTATGAAGCAATCTGATGTTTGGTTCCCGATGAATTCTGACATTTCAAGCAATCGCACATTACTTTTCATATTGGGCATTTTAAATAATTTGAACAATCCACAGTTTCGGAGGACATTTTGTGCTGCGCGATCCTGCATGACCTCTTGGTCTATTGCGCTATGCTCACGTTCCCTCCATGAGATGGTCATCCTGAGAAATTTCATCAAAATTTGCATTAGAAACTCTTTTTTGGGTTACGGACTTGCGCATACGCGACTTTTACTGTGCACAGTCACGTGTATACGCGGCTTTCCTTCATTGAACCCGCGTATGCGCAGATACACATTTCTTAAGAAGGGTTTCCAGGCAAAAAATCACTTAATTTTAATTTTCAAACGGACAAAATGAATAAACATGATGATTAAGGAGCCTACCTGAAGTTTCGCTGAATTCCGACGGTCGGTTGTTCCTGATTTGACGAAACAAGTTTTTAGCTCCAGAGCTCTTTTTCCAAATCAGCTATGCAATAATGAACCAATTGAGAGGTAATTTGTGTATTTATGGCTAAAAAATTGAAAATTTTCGCAAAATTTCCTTATGCTTATTTTTTCGATCTATCTTATGCTGTATAACTCGATTGCTTGGAAGTGCCCAGTTTGGTATGTTTTCAGGTACATTTTGACGATTTTGAGATTTTTCCCGGTTTTTGATCCATGTTTTCAGACTCTTCACGGCAGGTATATGATCTTCACTGGCATATAGGTTAGGGAATCACTTTCCGTTGCATCTTGCATACTAGCCTCCATACTGATCACTTGCCTTAGGGTCGATCCCATCAGGTCATGAGTATTACACCCATTTCACTCACCGATTATTTAATCATGACTTGATGGTAGAGCCTTCCTTTACATGGGCTTCCTAGTTAGTTCCTCGCTATCACTTGTTGCCCATGCTGCTTTTTATGTAGGCTCGGGAGTCCTCTTTAGTCCCGTCATGTCTTTTGTGTTGAAGCTTCATTCTTCTCCTTCATCACTTATCATTTTTCTGGCTTATACCCTAGAGGCTCCCTGGTGTCGTTAAGTTGTATTACTGCATTGCATATTGGCTACTTGTTTATCCTGGCCTTTAGACGGCTTCATTTGGACTCGATGTTTAAGCCAACTTTTGACCTTGACTTTCTGTACAAGTTAACCATTGCATGCACTTAGCTATCACGACTTGACACCTTTGTACCCATGGATGGAACGTTCCTCTGAGTATCACTGACCAGTTTTCGCCACCTTGCATTGAGCATAGGATTGTTCCAATCACAGGAACTAGTGCATCTGCTTTCTTGATACTCGTTCTATCCATTGTACCATAGCATTCTTTTATTCTTTTTCAGGCTTATTATATGAAAAAGACAAAAAAATCAAATATAACAAAAAGAGCGAGAACGGGATGTATCTTCGTTATTTTGATGGCAGTACAGAGTCAGTTTGTCGCCCTTGAACAAAGCACATATACTTATATATATTTCCTTCATTTGGGATGGTTCTGGTTTGACCTAGGTTCAGCCTTTACCATGTTTCACTTGTCAGTTCTCCCCCGGTCGGTTATCTCTTCCGATCATATGGAGAGTTTGTTTTGCCTCCTGCAAGACAGACTTATACAGTGTCACTTTTTACTGCCATGGTCATCACAGAGTCGTGGTTTTGTTCAAGGGAAGTCTAGCCTGAGTCGGCCATTCTGCGGTGTCTCTTGACTCATTATTCAGTCGGCCTTCCCGGTCTTGTCAGTATCATGTTCTATCACATCGGATGTTTTGATCTTCTGCTCGTGCTGGTTTGAGAAGGTCCCCATTGACTTCTTGCCGGCGGGTTTGTCTCTTATCGACTACGACACATTGCTCTGAGAGCAAACCTAGAGCCGCACCTTGGGCCTATTTCCATCATTGATAGGTGACCTCGTGCTCGGCATTTGATCATCATCATGGGTCTTTGACTGAGTGGTTTCCCCTGTGTTCGACGTCAGCACACATTATCACACTTGGGATTCGTGCAGTACCTGGATTTCCATTTGACCCTATCGGTGGATTTCTCGCCTCTGTGTCAGCTTTCATTATTGGTTGGTTCGGAGGGTTTCTTCCGTGCGCTAGCTTCATCTTGTGCACGTCGGAAACGTACTTCGGTTTTGGTTCCATCACTCTACTTCGTCCGATTCCTTCCAAATCTTGGCCTGCGGGTTACACTCGCGCTGGACTGATGTGGGATGCCTTAATGCCTTCCTTCCAGCAGATCTTTTCCCATCGACTCTGACTCATTGCTCTAGGAATAAGGTCTAGAGTCTTTTGTCAGTACCTTAGGGTTTGCAGTCATCAGTGGCAGACTCTTCGCTATCGACAGTGGGGATTCATCATTGCCTCTTGATTGGTAGATTCTTTCAAGTGTTCGACTTCAACTCATTCATTCGCACTTGTCAGATTGTACTGGGGCACCTTGACACTCATTATCATTATCGGTGGGTTGTCTCGCGTTGGTTAACGGGATACATCATTGCCCGGTAATCCAACGATTTCTCACATGGTCGACTTCAGCTCATTTATTCCCAGTGTGTAGAATTGTGCCATAGTGATCGGTGAAGACCTCGGGTTGCATCAGCATTCTTTGGTTCACTTTTGACAGTCCTTTCAGTATCTGCCAGTGATGCCGTCCACCCTTATATGTTGCAGTTCAGCACAGCAGCATCTTATATGTTGATCCCCGAGCTGCGTGATTGTACCGTTTGATCCACCTCTTATAATCCGGTACTTGGAGATTCAGTTGCTTATTTGATCAGACATCCAGTTGCACCAGTTTTTTATCAGCTTTCTATATGTGATACTTGGACATTGATTCAGACTTGTATTTCCGGGCCCTGCTCAGATGATTCATTATGTACTTACAGTTCAGCTATACTTCTATACATGTTGGATCTATTCAGTACTTTCTATATATATGATGTATTTTTGACTGAGCATGGGTATGCCCGCCTCAGCATGTGTTGACTCTCTGGTTTCTTTCATTGGTTTTTGGCAGGCTGAACTCTGGTGAAGTCCTCTCTTGTCCTTGCGAAGTTCTTTCTATGTGCATAATACATTTCGGCCATCATGTACCCCTTCTGACCTCATATATTAGGGGGCATCTGTTATAGCATCATTTCTCACCTTGACATGATTCATGATTGCTTTATGGCTTTATGGGCACCTATTCCTACAGACTTGGACAAATTCACTTAAAAACAGTATAAAATCCTCCATACGCGACTATGCCCATGTTTTTCCGCGTGTATACGCGAGTACAGCTAGACTTTTCCGCGTATGCCATTAAAATGATTAAAAAATATATAAAAAATCCCTAATTTCGCGCTGGGTTGATGGTTACTCAGGTAGTTCAACCACCCCAGCCCGTGGCCAACTGTTTCCAACTGCTGAAACTACTTGGAGGGACTATAAAAAGCCCTCATGTGTATGGCCTAAGGGGAGAGAGAGAATTATTGATATTATACTCTGTTGGTATTCCCTATCCAAGTCTGATTCCCCGTGCCTCCTGCACTTTCCCAGTTCATTTCAGGAAACCCTTGTTTCCTTGAGATACACATCCCTTTATATGTTATCTCGTATGCACTGATTTGGAAGGAGTCTTAGCGAGGCAAGGGCTGGACGGATCCGGACGACGGTCTGCGAAGGCCTTGGAAGGATCAGGTGATCTCTCCACTTACTTTTGTACGTACTATTTTTATATAGAAGTATCATGCTGTTCCCGAAATAAACGTGTTAGTGTATGCTTTATGTATGAAGAATATTTGTTATACATGCATTCATGATGATTTATTTAATGTTTTATATGAATCTCACTAACATATAGAGTAGAAATATACTGTACAACTTGTCCTTTGTGCTGGTTTCTTCTTGTATTTCGGGTGAAGGAGGAAGGACGGTTGCCGGTATCTTGTGCTGAATTACGTCTATGTCATATGTCTTAAAATCCTCATAACACCACAAAAACACATCCATATATGAGGTCAATGTACCTTTCTTTATAATTCTTAGGGACACCCTTGAATAACTTGACAACCTTGGGCTCCTGTTGGGTTCCTAGATTACAATATTCCATCTCACCCTCTAGAGGTACCTTCTTTGAATCCATTTCTACATAATTTGAATCAAATAATATTTCAAGAGGAACTAATCCTCTGGGAAATATGTTATCTTTCAAATGGATTATTTTCTGATCACCTATTGATTGCTTAAGATTTTTCAGCTCTTCATTCTGTTGATCAGCGGTTGTCATTGATGTCAACCCAAGCAGCACCAGGGACTAACCCAATATTGCATGGAAATTTTGACCTACAAAATTAATATATTCTGGATCAATAATTATTTTGATGGTTTCTACTTGTCGATATGTTTCCGTTGATATATGGTACGCCATGTAATTCTTCACGGTTTGAGAGATATTCATGTTTGAAGTTTGTACCCCCAGTTAGTGGGCTAAAACCCCATGGGGTTGGGGCATGGGTCATTGAAAAGTCATAATTAATATTTTTTATGCTTCTAAAATCCCTCCCACGTTCACTTGTTGAAGCCCCTCTCAACTTAAGCATTCATATAAATTGTGATCTTCATTTCCTCCTTATGCAAGGGATTCGGCCATATGAAACAGGTCATCTTGGAATTTTCGCTCTAACTTTTTTTCTAAGAAGGTTCAGAAGCTGAAATTTTTATGAGGAGAAGACACAATCCTAAGGAAGCTTCAGTAACAATTTCAGATCAAGATGCGCAATATTTTTGGAGATATGATCTGTGTAAGTCAGGGTTTTTGCAGGCTCCTGAAATTCATCTCAAAGAAGTGACCTTGGTAAATTCATCATAAATCTCTCTCTGAGTATCAGATTGGAATGCCGTAAAAAGTGACAGATAGTTCACAGTCTGTAATTTTTTCTCTATCAATTTCAGAAACAAATGAAGAAACAGTGACACGTGGGACACCGTACAAGTGCGCTCTGCTGAAACAGTCCATAATTAGGGAATTGTGAGAGATTGGGTATAACTCTCTCTTAAAGAATCCAAATTGGGTCAGACCTGTGGAATTGGAAAGATGACTCAGAGGACTACCATAGGACCAAAAATCAGATATTGAGGATCTGAAATGACAAAGATACACTAGATTCAATATCGAGCTCCTAGAAGGCAATAAAAAGCTAGATCATGTGTTGTCAAGGGTTGCAAAGGACCAGACTTTCTACGGCAGAAAAGCAAAGCAAGGTGCAGCAGAGGGTAGCATGAAAAGAGCAGCATCTAAGGTGCATAACATCAGCAAGAAATTCATCATATGAAGTCTTCAAGTGGGCATCACTGCATACAATCATTGTAAACGTATCATTGTACCTAGTCATTGTAAATAGATTATTGTACAAATTGTACTAGTATCTATCTGCCAAGGGTTGAAGAGGCAGTGTTGGGAGGTATAGGATCATCATTAGTTGTTTGTGTCAAAGTTGGGGTTATAGTCTATTATATCTTCTTCTTCTACATCATTCTATATCATTGTAAAGTGGACCATTTTCCCTGGTACGGGAGTCCATTCATTTTTTATTCTTCTATAGGGTGCTAGGGTGGTGCTAGGGTGAGTTGTAGCTCATTGGGTGTTGGGGCATCCGTTCAGTTAACTACTGAAGAATCTCAGGCATTGGAGCATCCATCCGGTGGGAGCTGGAGAAGAATGCTTTTCTAGATTCTAGGAAGTTGGAGCTTTATTTTCAATTGGAGTTGAATATTAAAGAATTATTAGAAAAGCATTAGGTGGTTTTTGTCCCAGAGTTTCCACCTTAAAAACTATGTGCATTTGTGTTCCTCTTGTTTGTTGCTATCATTGTACAAACACTGATAATAATTGAAGATTAACTAATGCTCTAATTGAAAGGACTATTGATTCACCCCCCCCCCCTCTCAGTATTTCCAACACATTCTTATCAATCTGTTCACTTTCTTGGTCTATTTCAATATCTTCAAAGTTTTCAGTCATTGTCAGAAAATGATCTATCTGCTCATCATATTCAAATACCTTCCAATGCTTAACATTGTCAAGAATAGAGGGTTTGTGCCTCATTTCAAATTCATACCTTAGTTTTAGATTCATATGTGGCTTGAAAGTACTAGCTGCAACTGCCAGCGAATCTGCCATTATGTTTTCTTCTCTTGGAATGAATTGAAAATTCAAAGCTTCAAAATAATTCTCAACCAAGTCCCACACTTCGTTTCTATATGATCTTAGCCTTGGATGCTTGGTTTGATAAAGGTTTTTAATCTTCCTTATAATCAACTTAGAATCACCAAAAATTGAAATACACTGGATTCTCATTTTTTTAGCAGTTTGAAGACCTAAAATTAACGCCTCATATTCAGCTACATTATTTGTTGATTCAAATTCAAGCTTAAAAGAAAAAGGAAAAATATTAACTTCTGGAGATATCAATAAAAATCCAGCTCTCGTGCCATCTTTTGAATAGGCACCATCAAAATAACACTTCCAAATTTTGTTTGAACATAGATCATTATGTACAATTTCTGAAGAGAGCTGCTTCTCCGAGTCTTTAGCAAACTCTGCATCTTCATACAACATAAAACAATAAATATCTTCTTTTTCTTGACCATAAATGGGGGAATTTCCTGCATCTTTCTTTGTGGTAGCTTTAAAAAATCTTGTTTCTCTATATAACCTTCTTTCTTCCCCATTAAAAACAGGAATAATAACATATGTGAAGTTCAGTTTTAAAACTCCTCCAAGCTTTGGTCCCCAAGATCTGGAAAAAAGCATACCAAACCTAGCTGGAATATCTGCGACCACTACATCCATCATGATACTTTTGGCTGGAACTTGGGCCAAGGATACCACCATGTCTTTGATAAGCCATACACACTTCACCCTTTTAGAACCAAATGAATATAGGTCTCTATAGGGTTTAGTAATTTGTAAATTCAGTTCTTTCATTACAGATAATGGCATGAGATTATGTGAAGCAACAGAGTCTAACATACAATTATGAAGAATGAAATCATGAAGAAGTAGTGATATATAAAATGGGGGAACAGAAGAATCTACCTCCTCCACATGTGGACCAAAAGTTACCATTGGATTTTCTTCTTGCAAATTCACAGAATCACCGATGTCATCAGACTAAGAAATATTAATGAATTCTGCAATCTCTTTCTTGTAACCCGGTGTCCTAACTAGCTCAAGAATGGGTACTTGGATTTTTACCTTTTCTAGCTCCTTCAATAGACTGAAAGCTTGATTTTGTTTGACAATTTTCTTAGGTTCTTCTCGATTTCTGCTAGGATTAGAAATATGTTCAGGCATAGTAACGACCTTCTCCAAATTACTAGTATCAATAGACTTGTTTCGGGAAGTCTAAGCTTGTTGTATTTATGTTCCACTTGCTGGATTCATAGGCTATTTCCCCTTATCAGATTGTTTTAATGAGTTCTTTGGTTGTGGAGTCTCCATTGAAGAAGGGACCGAATCTTGTTGTTTCTCTTCATCATCCTGTGTCCTTGATCTCTATCTTGATCTTAAATCATATTTCTTATGCAACTATGCTTGTATAAAATATGTAAATTTCCTACAATACTCATCAATCTCTTCTTGGTCGAAGGACACCTCAAATTTAGTGTATTCTTCTTCACATTCTTCCTCTTCGTCATCTTCTTTCATGTAGATAGCAAATATATGATATTCAACTTCCCTTTGATCATCTTCAGAAGACTGTGAAGGTGTTGCTTCTATATACAGTGGTGCCTAAACTTGGTCTTGATCTCTTCTCTCCCTCTGCAAAATTTTTAGGGGCTGCTTTCTAAATTGAGGATTGAAAACTCCTCTATTTTGTTGTGTAGTCCTTTGGGAGTTTTTATTCTCTAACTCCATCTTTACTAACTTATTCGACAAATTCTTGATAACCTTTGTCATGTCATCAATCCTCTGATCCTATGGTGATTCTTCTTAGGCCTTGCCTTTCTCTTGAACTGACTGATTTTCTTGTGTCTTCCCAGCGGTAGTCATGTTTGCTTCAATTTCCAAAGCATCAGTTTGGATTTGTTCAAGAGTAGGAGATATCATTTCTCTTAGAGTGAAACTGAAGTCTGATTCAAAGGCTTCAACAAAAACTACCCTTGCTGCAACTGGAGGGGGTTTAATTTCTATGGGTAAACTATTGTACAATTTTTTGAATCTTTTAATAAAATCAGTCATGTTTTCATTTGAATTTTTCTTGATTGCATTAAACTCCGTCAATGAGTAACCATGATCTCTTTTTTCACCCCATATTTGGGTGAATTGTGTTTCTAACTAGTCCCAGTTATTAATTGAGCCATTCGGAAAACCTTTAAACCATTTTATTGCCTCTCCATTCAAAGACTGTAAAAAAAGTCTCATCACTACATCCAGATGTTCTACATTTAGATTCTCAGCGAAAGTAAAAAACAATGGCACGTGTTGTCCTGCAGTCACTTCATCTTCACCGGTAAAACGAGGAAGTAACTTGAGGTATTCTTGGGGCATGACATTCATAGGTTGCAGAAGATTTAACGGGGAATACCTGCTCATTAAGAAAGCAGGGGATGCCATGTTTACACCTTAGTTAACCGCTCCTTGAGTAGGTGAGGTTAATGAACCGATTGTGAATGTGAATGAAGGGGGTGAAACGACTGATATGGGAAGGGGTTGATGAATGACGCTAGAAGAACCAGCAAATGTGTTTTGTTGAGCTTGCGTGAAGGTAAATGAAATAGACTCAAAAGATTGTTCTTCTAACCTTGTTTCTTGAAAATGGACAGGTGGGGAAAAGAATTCTTGTTCCAAGAAAGTGAGTTCCTTGGAAATATCCTCAGATGAAGGGTTATGCGAACTGCTACCAGGTGCAGGCAGTGTAGGATTAGGTGTGGAAGGGGTTTTTGGTTTCTAAGCCTTTTTAGAAACCAATTTTTCAGGATTTGATAGAATAGGAACTTTTTTTTTCAAGGTATCTGACCTCGTATGAGGTCTTTTATATGCCAAAATTATGGAATAAAAAACACAGCTTGATATTTCCCCCTCTCTGAACAACTAGAGGAAATATAACAAGAAACCAGGGAATGAACTTCTTCGCTCCCCGGCATCGGCGCCAAAAAAAATTGTATCTCAAGAAATAATCCCTTGGTTGTGGTAAGGAATCAGTACTCAAGACACACACACACACACACACACACACACATATATATATATATATATATGTCACGAAAATATGATATCAAATAGTATTTTCTTAATCACCTTCAGAAATTAATTATTTAAACCCTCAATAATATGATATAATAAATGCTTCACAATGCCATTATCTGGTGATATTAATTGAAGTGATAGGAAGAACATGAAGGAAGATCAAACTGATATGCTGATAAACAAGATCTATCACTTTAATCTTCAGAATAATTTCATGTGAGTGGAATAGTTAAAATGAAGGACAGCCCATTAAGGGTGTTTAACCCTTACTTACATATGTAAAAAGAGACCCATAGATACATTACTTCATTTTATTCATAGAAAAAAAAAGACAAAATGGAAATTGGAAAACATATCAACAATGACAGATGCAATAATCTTGATCTTCATTCATTAATCATCAGAAAATTGAGTACAAAATTTACAGTACTTCAAAGGTCCAAAACTCAGAACCTTTTCCTTTCTTTTCTTCATGTTTAAATACAATGTAAAGCAGTTTGTAACTTCTGAAACTACTCTTAATTTCTCAAACTACTTGGAAATTCTTAAAATACCTATTACATATCATCAAAGTATCTCATTACAATTGAAATCTCTTAGCAAAGATAAAATAAAACTAAAACTTTAATATATCTGTTGAACTTGAATTTTCTTTGTTGCCGCTACATTCTCCTGATTGGCTGACGTGTCCTTCTGAGAAGATGAGGGATCATTAGGTAGATCAGCCATCCACGCTCTGCATTTCTTCCACTATTATGCAGGTAAATCCTCTCTGCGAACAGAGACGATCCCTCTAGCCCTAGAGTGGGTCTAGAAACAAAGGTACATGCTAAAGTGTTGCTTCCTAATTATTGAATGAACAAGGGACACAGTAGATCGACCTACCCGGAATCCAACGTTGTCATTGTTGTTGTAGTAGTGGTGGCCTCTCGCTCCCACCTCGGCAAGTCACAATCCTTTCGACATTACGCTTGGATACCTGCACATAGAACAAGAAACAAGAACAACATACAACATAATGGATTCACTCATAACTATTAGCAAGCCAAAGAGGGCTAAACATATTGCATTAGACAAAAATTGTGACATAATAATGGAACCAAACAATAGTCATTTATATAAATGAATATAAGGAAGAGTTACAACCAATGCTTTGATGTCATAGTCTCGTCCAGCGAGGTTCAGGCGAAGCGCGTCTCAAATGATCATCAGGGAATTCAGACGGGATGAAGGCATGGACTCAAGATCTCTCAACGTAATTCCTTATTCTATCTTCTCTATTCATTCAACCATAGTATGTTTAATTCTCCAAGTTCAATTAGCTTGTTCTAAGAGAGATAGCTTCTTTTATAGAGGAAAAGGAGGTTAGGATCCCTACAAAGGTGGGAGGGAGGCCTATCCTTTAGGGAGTTCCCATAAGAGGTGGAAACCATAAAACTAAAGGAGGGAGTCCATGGTTTACCATTTCAACCACTCCCAATGACTCATCCTCGAGGTGGTTGGAGTGGAATCTCCCCCTCTATTTTTAAAAAACATTCCATAAACAGCTCAGCGTGGGTGGAAAATTGGGACAGAGTGCCAGCTGGCATGGGGCCCAGTGTTAATCTTCCTCTTCGGCGTGAGGGCATAACTGATTAACCGTGCCAAGGAAAAAACAAGGGTTTTTGAGTCTCTGCTCAGGGAATTGTCAATAGAAGGAATATTACTCTCATGTAAAGGGACACAATTATGGTCTTTGCAAGGCATGACTTGCTTATTGATCACGGAAATGACCTCCAATGGGCGAGATGGGGATTGCAGGGACAATGACAAAATGTTGTGTAAGAGATGCCCCCTAAAGAATGAGGTCTGAGGTAGAGAGAGGGGAGAAATGCTTTATGAGAACGTGTTTGAACCAAAAACTGCTGTCGGAAAATCTGTAATTACGAATACAACCGATATCTCTGATACATGAACATGTATGGGCGCAACCATCCATAATAGAGCATATATAAAAACTGAGATCCGAGGTATGGACGCAGCCATCCAATAAAAAGAGTCATGCAATAAGTCATGATAATCCACCAAAATCCACAGCCTGGATTTTATCAGACAAAATCCAAGGTCTTGCGCTCCATCTTGACCCGAAAAAGTACAAATTCAAGCATGCGAATATATGAGCTGAAGTTGAACATGTAAGAAAATCACCTGATTACTAGCCAATGATGAAAGATGTTAACAGGCATGAGAGAAACCACCAATAATGACAATGGATCTCAATGTACAACCGATACAATCCACAGAATTTGAAAAGTGATTTTGCGTCTAACATCCGCAGAATCACTTGATCGAAGGCCAATTATGTGGACCTTGCGTCGAATGCGAAAAAAATGCCATTAAGGCATGCAAGCTCCAAGGTACCAGAATAGATTCTCTCAATCAAATTCCTGGATAATGAGCTGAAGTCGACAGGAAGTGACCTGATCAAAGGTCGGCAATAACTTTTCCCACATCATTGATACAAGACAGAGGAATATGTTGATGAATAGGATCAACAGAGAGTCAGAGGGAGGTTTTAAACTGCAGAGGAAAACTTCTCTTGAACATATCAGCAACACGACACTGGATTTGGTAGTATTTGACATCAAAGGATCTTTGGTCATGATGACGTGGAAAAGAGTAGATGAGAGGTCAAAAGAGATTACCCAAACCCATGGAGGAAAAAATGACGTAATGAGATGTCCCCAACCCGACACGAATGCAGACAAGTGCCATGTTCAAGAGCGACATACTGCCAACATAACTAAAACTTGATTCCATTTTCCCCCACCATTTCTGGCGATTACCTCAATTATTTTTTATAACAAGATTGAAGGGGATAGCATATGCTTGTGTTGTAAGTTTGTCCTTCGAACAAATCCAACCTAGTACATTTTACGAGCCCTAGGAATGAGGAACTCGATTAACGTCACGGCGACAAAATACGATGTCATCAAGGTTTAACGAGTCTAACAAAGGGAGAACTCGGCATATTTTCATGTTTAGAGAGTTTGAAAAGAGGGTATAAAAGAAAAATCCATCATGGCCCTTTTTTTCAGTAGTCTCTCAGATCCGAAAAGGTAGAAAACAATATCTGAAAGAACCTCGTAGTTGCGATAGGCTAAGGTATTCCTTTTTCGTAAATAATATACCCCAACATGAAAAAAGGGCTAAACGTATATTGGGTAGATATGGCTTCGCAGCCATTTAACGAGTTCGAAACGACAAGAGTCTCGACAATCTTTCAATTTTAGAGAGTCAGAAAAGAGCTGAAAGATGACTCTAGTAG
This sequence comes from Pinus albicaulis, assembly GCA_034641835.2. Lineage (NCBI taxonomy): Eukaryota > Viridiplantae > Streptophyta > Pinopsida > Pinales > Pinaceae > Pinus > Pinus albicaulis. The sequence continues at coordinate 33,926 of JAXQQM020084063.1, read as the reverse complement.
TAAATTTTTCGTTTTTTTACCGAGTCTGAAAAAAGTATAAAATTTAACTCATTACTCCATCACTATGTCCCGAAAACCTGTTGCTGCACAAGAGACACGTGTAAAACCCATTTTTCAAAAATAATATAATAAAATAATCGAAAAACATGTCTTAAAACCTAATTAGGGTTATAAAAAGTTATAAAATGCCAAAAATGGTAAAAATAATTACTTTTCACATTTTACATCTTGTGGAGCAAATAGTTACCCATTTTACTATGTGAATTTACGACGATGATAGCAAACAATCCAACAGACCAATCTCCAATCCGTCAGTTCCAGGTAAGAGTCGAGATCTCTCCCTTCATTTTGAGTCATTTCTTACTACCTGCAACTTACAATTTTGAATTCTAGGGGAGGAAATATGAAAATTAGGGCACAACGGTTGGCACAGGTTTCGGTCACGAAGTTGCAGCAACCGCCCAATTTTTTACACTAGGGCGCGCCATTTGGCACGACTTTTTGAGAAAAAATTGCGCTAACAGCGCAAACCATTTTTGTACAAAATGCAAGTCACAAACCCCAATCATTCACAAATTTAAGTTTAAAAAAAGGCTAATATCATTCATATGAATTTGTTTACAGGTAGAAAGTGGCAAAATGGTGATAGAATGGAAAGAATGGGAACACAGTGAAGAAGATGAGCTTGCCATGGAGAATGAGAGATGCATGGAAGCTCTCAGGGACTGTGGACTGAAGAAGTTCTTCTTGACACTGTGTCTCAATGTTCAACCAGAGCTGTTACAATATTTGATCAGCATATGTGATGAGGACCAAGAAAATTTCATCCTTCGAGATCAGGAACTTGAGATTGATGTTTCTGATGTCTACTTTATCACAGGATTGTCACGGAGGGGAGCAACACCGATCCTAACCGGTAACCAGCCTTGCATGGAAAGAATGTCCATGGTAATGGACATATTATGTTGAGGGCATGGAAGGGAACATGCAGTGGGAAAGTTGATATTCAAACTATCCCAAACTTAGCACTAAAAGTAGTGCTACATACCATCACATGAGCTGCGGGATCGCAAGCACCGCACGAAGCAACAAAAACACAGTTGCTTCTTGTTGTAGACTATTTGACACTGATCATCTACAACTAGGTAGAGGCCATGAAAATAAACATGAAACACCAGCTAACAAAATGCAAGAAGGGAAAATTGAAGCAATTTGGTTATGGGTCTATCCTGGTATCGTTCTTCCTGGAAGACTACCAATTTTTCAGCGTCAAGAGGTCATAGTCCTAACACCACCAGCGAGAGAACCATGGATGGACTGATGGGTGACTCTAATGCCAAGGGTTGGGGGCGGTCAACAGATGTCGTAGAGACCGGAGTTCTTTGATTGGTTCCGCCGACAGTTGATTGTCGTGGAGGACTAGCCCTACTCTGGTACAGACTTTACTGGTGATCCGGACCTCCCACTCTCGAAGGGAGAGGATTGGGATGAAGATTTGGGTAAGACTCATTTTTAATTTTCATGATTATTATGATTTTTTTTGTTTATGTATGTTCTAACATTAAATCCATGTATTTTTAGATGTCGGCCCAGAGAGACCCGTGGGCATGTCTCCGATAGCGAGGCGAATTCCTTGTGATTTCGACCCTCATGCTGAGGGAAGCGAGGAAGAGGAGCTTGTGCGCAACCTAGAAGGGATCACATATGGAGTCCCAGATTATGCACGATTCGACGATGTTCCTTGCGCCTACCAGAGGCATATCGTCGGGGTGCCAAGCCGTATTCACTGCTTGTTAAGGCGGCTTGTACGGGAAGTGACATGCTATCATGAGCGTCACGCCAATTAGACACCTAGGCTTTATATCTGCATTTTTTGAGAGACATGGTGTCTCAGGATGTAACAGAAACACACATATTTTTTTAATGTATGATGCACACTGATGCAAACATGCGACATATATATATACATCTATTTTCCTACATGGATCGTTTTCACATGATGATGATTTTACAAATTACGCAAATTTCTATCAAATATAATGTTAGCCACTGTATCAGTTAATGAATTCATTCGTTTAGGAATATGTTGATATGTGATAAAATAAAAATGTCTTTCCAACAAACAAATATGTAAATAAAATCTCAAAATGTATGGGTTTTTGACTGAATAATGACCATTGAGTTGAGGATCAACAAGCTATGAATCTAGATTTACAAGCAATGTGCGTATGCTGAGATTGATTGCCTTGGTTAATAGTTCAAGGAAAACACTATATTCAACGACATTGTTTGTAGTTCATGACATATATTGCAACGTATTGTTCCAATGGAATATCTATGGAAAATTACAAATCATATTGATATGAGATAATTTTATTTAGAGTTTTGTGGGAACCTATACAATTTATAAGTTGTTGTAAAGTTTGAAAACTCTAACCATGGTAGATGAGTCACCGATAAGTTGGAAGAGATATTTTCAAAATTGGAAGCACAAGTCAAAGATATTCTCATGATGGTGGCTCTAGAGAAAAATTTTGGGCCATTTGGTGAGTTTGATGGTTGTGACTCAAGCATTAGATTAGAAGATGAATTTGGAGATAACAAAGAACCAAAAAAGGTGTTAAAAAAGGAGCCAAACAAAGAGATACATAGTTATAATTCCATCATTCCTCCTTAATCTATGTTTAAAGTGGATATCAAACCCTACTAAGGGGTGACTGATGTTTTCAAGTTAAATCAACGGTTGCAACAAATAAAAGTTTATTTTAGTTTTTATAACATAGAAAAAAGAAAAATATTTTATTTTCTTGACTAAAGTTATAGGTCCATGTTTAAATTTGGTGGTAAAGTCACATAGATAAACTTAGGTTGGAGGATGATCCCTCAGTAACTAATTCAGAGGTGTTTGAAGCCCTCATTAAGTCTGTGATTATACCCTATTAGGTAGAAATATGAATAATAAATCTATCGACATTACTTTTGGTAGAAGCAAGGAAAAGGTATGCAAGAGTACACCACCGGGTTTCGAAAAATGGCAATTGTGTTGGGTATATCTCCCAAAATACTAGATGCACTTCTCAAATATTTGGGTGTTCTACACATTTTTATGTATGGAGACAAGTGATTTTCTTTAAACCTAGGCTAGTTGATGAGTCTTGTTGCAAGAAAATATTTGGAGAGTATGGGTAACAAAAAAATAATACCCAAGTGGTTCCAAGCATAAATACCACTAAGATGCTTCAATGAAGAGAAAGAAGAAATGGAAAGGAAAGGGAAAGAAGACAACAATATTGCACATCAGTGTAAGGATCCAAAAAATAATTGTAACCATTATAATATTAATTATCTCACAAAATATAAGTGTTGGAAGCTACATCTAGAGTTGAATTCAAAGAAATACATGAAGAATGCATAGAAGAAGAACATGATAGACATGTAATCAAGCAACCAAGTAGAAAATGACTTAGTTGTATATGAAAATATTGTCTACACGACAATGTAGAAGAATGTGAGTTTAAGTAGCATTCATCCCAAGGAAGAGAGGGAGTTGACTAAGCTCTTCCATGCTAAGATCTAGGTCAAGAAAAAAAATATCAATTCTTTATTTGATTCCAATCCACAAGGAATCCATATAGCATAATATATGGTTAATGACCTTGGATGGGAATTCCATGACTATCCTTCCCCATATCCATTAGGATGGGTAAATAAGGATGCAAATCTCAAGGTCATAATGTTGGACACCTAATCCTCTAAGGGTTGGTGTAGAAGGTGAATAGACAAAGGAAGTCCAAAAAACCTTGGAAGATGAATCCAATGGTCACAAGAATGCATTATATATGTACACATATGTTAATAAGAAATACAATCGCATGCTTATCGTTCCTATTCTGTCTATTCCATGTGTGTGTTTAACATGGTATTAGACCCATGATGTGTGGCCTTCTCCCACCATTAGTTGTGTGGTATTCTTCAAAGTGGGTTCTATTAGTTTTGTGATATTATTTGTGCACTATTTTAGATGTTGTCTCTGCCTTCTGGACTGTCCTTTCTGCATAAGCATTACATTTACCAGAAAGAGAATCATGTTAGCTATATTCTAGCTGCAATCTCTACCCACAATCCGTTGGACGAATTAGATCTATCAAATTAAATCTATCTCTACCACATAGTCTATCTCTCTACACTATTAGATCTCTGCCCGGGCGTTACTATTGCATTCTCTTCCCAAGGATGAAAAAAGACTCATCCACTCTAGGCACTAGCGATGGAGTCCACACATAGTTGTAGCCTGTTGTGCCCCTATTTGAATCATTTTTAGTCAAATCCCCTAATACCAATTGAGGGGTTTTATGGAGATCCTACAAAATCATATCTTTTTTTCACCCTCTCTGCATTACGCTTTACAAAAGGCCAAGATGCGGATGTTCCTCCTACAACAGTCGTATAGAGTATGGCCATAGTTTCTTCTTCTTTGAGCCTAGAATCAAGCACCTTTCCATGAAAACATGTATTCTTTGTATTGACCAATTTTTTCAATGCCTTAACTCTGTATTCCCTTTCCACCTTCGCCAGAGGTGATTCTTCTTGATTCACAAAATTGTACATAAGAATATTCTTAGTTGTATATTTCCAGTTCACCAATGTGCCCTCAGGTTTCCCTGAGGTACCAAAACCATCAGTTATCCTATCACACTCTTCGGAAATCCCCTGCTCTAGTTGTGATTCCACATCATGCAGGTAGTGGTACTTCTCCCTTGCCTTCTTCTTCATTTTGTCAAAAATATTTGAAAAAATCTCATTATCCTCACTAGTGTGGTGCATAAAAAACGCATCCAGAGACATGGAAGTTTCGATGGGAAACTCATTGTCTGAAGTTATGTGGTCTCTTATAAGCCAGAATTATGAAATGAAAAAAAAGTTTTAATATCTCCTCCTCTATGAATAACCAGAGGAAATATGAACAAAACCCAGGGAAAAATTTCGCCTCTTCGTTCTCCGACAACGCCGCCAAAAAATGTTGTACCTTAAGAGACAATCCCTTAGCAATGATAAGGAATCAATGCTTAAGACATTTATATAATTATGTCACAGTAATATTTTTCTTTGTTTAATCACCCTCAAATATTTACCATTAAACCCTCAAAGATCAAATACAATGAATGTTCCACAATGCGATTATCTGTTGATATAGAATGGAATGATCAGAAGAACATGAAAGAAAGAAGCCCAAAATGATATATTGTTGTATAGAATATATCACCTCAAACTCCAGAAGAATTATAAGAAAAAGGAACAGTTAAAATGAAGGAGTGCCTATTAAGGGTTTTAACTCTTATTCACACAAGTAAAAAGAGACCTGCAGCTTAATTACTTCTTTTTATTTAGAGATAGAAAACACAAAATGTAAACTTGAAGACATATCAACATCAAAAAATGCCAGAAACTTTCTTTTCATTCATTTATCATTTGAAATATGAGTACAAAAATTGCAGTGTGAAGGTCCAAATCTTGGAACCTTTCTCTTTCATCTCTATCTCATTAAATACAATAGAAAGTAGTTTCTAACTGCTGTAACTGATCTTAACTACTTAAACTACTTAGGACTTCTTACGCTATCTATTACATGTCCTCAAAATGTCTTATTACAATTACATTCTCTCTTTTAAAATATGAAATAACATGAAATTAAAATCCTAATCTATATGATAAATATGAATTGATGACGATGTTGCTACATTTCCTTGACTGGTTGATTTATCCTTCTTTGAAGTCGAGGGATCCTTTGGTAAATATGTTATTCAGGCTCTGCACTTCTTCCATATCTCGATTTTTGTCTTAGGTGAATGAACCAGCTTGTGATATTCCAATCTGAAAGTAGTGATTCTGTTGAAAGATGGTATTTCCACAAAAAGATTTTTCACTAACCACAATAGCTGAAAGTGTCTCTGAAGGAAATTGATCATTGTTTCTCCTTTAAGAACCTGAGACTTCTCATGAGTGTTGTCTACCTTAATTTTTTCCAACACTAGCAAGGGTTCATAAGAATTCCATGATAGAAGACCACCTCCAAGACCCCAACATGATGGCAAACCTGCTCTTGATATTTTATCAAATAATTTATCAAACTGATTCACTGCTTCCTTAAGCTCAATAAACTTCTTTTCTGTAGACTTCCTGTAATCATTTTTGACAATCATTTTTGTTAATTTCCACAACGTATAAAATCCTGTCTTTAATTTCATTTTCTTCCAAATCCTGATCTGCTTTAGAATCAATGAAATTAATGAACTTTCTTGCCCAAATAGCCCTATTAATTGTATTATATTTGTTTGTCATGACTTTCTCTTCAAACTCCCTAATAACTCTTTTTTCTTCTACAATAACAGTCAGAAAATCCCAGATTGTCTTCATTTCTTCAATAATATCATTCCAGATGATATCCTTAGCCTGTATTAAGGATATATTTCCTTTCATTTTTTCTTTGAGATTTTTAATCTCAGCATCAGCATTTTGGTAGTCCATTTTATATTTACTGACATCTCCTTCAGTGGCCTTTATAATCATTGTTGTTGTTTCTAAATCAGCTTGTGCCCTTTTTTGATCTCTCTCTGCCATCTGCAATCCAGTGGTTAATTGGGAAATTTGTGCTGATGGATCTTCACTACCTGATGGAAAAACAAAAGTGCAAGTATGAGATTCGATATGGTTTTGTAATGATAGTGCAGTTTGCTTTAATTTAGTGACTTCTTCTTCCTTTTGCATGATTTTCTGAAGAAGTTTTTCTTTCTCATTTTCCACCTCTACAACCTCTTTTTCCATGGAATGTTCTCCTGTAGGAAATTTCAATTTTTTCTTCAGTGCAGATATTTCTGATTCAGCACTTTGCAGAAGCTTCTGCACAACAAACCTGTCATTGGGATCTACTCAAATATTCACTATGATCTTTTTAAGCTCTTCATTCTAGATTGTCAAATCCCTGGAATTGGCTTTCTCTAACTTCAACTGCTTTATCACCTTTCCAAGCATATTCTCTGCCTTCAGTGCCATTGCATTATTTTTTATTAGGTCATTCACAATCAGCTGACTTTTTTGCATGTGTAGATTCACTTTGTCCAGCAATGGAATTTTCTTCACATCTACAGTCAAATTCACAGTATTAAAATTATTAGAAGAACCAATAGACATATCAGAAGGATGTGAAATGGAAATTTTGAATTGGTCCTTTTCAAGATCCATTGCAGTTAGAAGTCTTGTTTGGTCTGGAGCTATCTGGTACTCAGCTTGAGCCTCCATGCTTACCTTCATATTCTGATTTCTCTCTGCAATCTAGGCAAACATTTGTTTAATTAGAGGCACTTGTTCCTTAGTGCTCTCATGGCTCCTAGGTGAAGTAGGGACATTTTTTTCATCTCCAAATTGTAATGAAAAACTAGGTTGAGTATCTATAGAATCTTTATTGAAATTTTCTCTCTTCTCAGCCCTTTGTTCTTCATCCTTTGAATCAACCACTGCCTCTTTACTCCTTTTATTTGATTTCGCTGATATAACAAGAGTCTGAAAATTTGAACTTACTAAACCCACAACACCTTTACTTTCCATTTTTTCTGGATCCAATCTGCTCTCATGAATGAAGGCTGAATGTCCATTATCAATTCTTCTACTAGAAATGACATAGTGAGGGTCATAAGCCCACTTCTCTCCTAACAGTAAGTGCATTTCATCTAACATCTTAGTGACTTCATCAAATTCTTGTCTCATAATAACTATAAAGGGACCCACAGTCATTGGAAATTTGAACATATGACCCTTCTTCATAGGCACAAAGTGTATTTGGTCAATTTTTAAACTTTGCCTAATGAACTCCAAAGCAAATAATCTCATAGGCAGAAATACATGAAGCCTATAAGGTTCTACACTAGCTCCATAAAGTCTAATTTCAGAATAATCTTCAAAGACAAACCAGTCACCAAATTTACAATTTGCCCCCAAATGCAAGAACTCTTGAGCTTTGGGTAAAAAACAGGGGGGAGAACTTGCATTCAAAACTTTATATGCAGAAGACATAAAATGACCAGCAAAATCAAACAAACCACCCTCATTCTGTTCTTTTCTCACTATATCTGTCCAAAATATTACTGATTGTCTCCTCTTATTCATATCTATAATGTTTAACCCTAGATGCATGAATTCTTCTACATTTTGATATAAAAATAGGTAAACAATAAGTGAGGGAAACCTGAATGAACCTGTTAATGATAAGCTCATGAGCTGAGAGTTAACAACTTCTTGCCAATAAGATGGAATATTCAACACCACTCCTGGCTTCATCATCATGGCGAACATTCCCAGAATTGACTTGTCCACTGTACTGTCGTCATCCTTTCCCAAAATCTTTGCAATGCAGCTCAGCACTGGTTTGACTTCAATATAAAAAACCTCCATAGGGAACTCTTTACTGTCAAGTACAAACTGCTGTGTATTTGGCTTCAGAAAATGAATGAACCGATTAAGCTCCTAACCTGCAACACTTTCATAATACACTATCAAGGAATCAAAAGAGAATTGGACATACGACTCCGACTCAGGGTAACATAGAGCTTGGCGAATTAACTGAGCTGACGCTTGCAGAAAATTTTCCCCTTGACAATTAATTACGAAAAAATTCCTAGGGTACATAACGGACACTAGCCAATAGAAAAATTCAGGAAAAAGATGAGTTTTCGGGATACATGCAGACAACACACTAGTTTTTTCCATGGTGGTGTAAATTGGAGAAGTCTTATCGTTTAAAAGGACTTGCTGATAAAAATAAAGGTGGTCAAGGGAAAAATATATGTGCTGGATATCCCTCTCGGTATCCATGAGAGGGATGTGACTGGAAGAACCTAACAGGGATGAGCGTTTAGCCATGGTTTAACTTTAATATGGTAGAAAATTGACAGGGTGACCAATAATTGACAGGGTGACAGAAGACTGAAAAATACGCACCACAGACAAAATTCAAACACCAACTAATCAATAATAACTTCAAAAAGAATGAGAATCACCCTTAAATAGGTGGCGCAGGCTTTGAACTTAAATGCTGATAAGATGCACCAAAAGACCGTTAAGAAATCCTGATGTGGAATACAACTGTAACCAACTTGGTAGCATACGTTACTGCGGGAGGCCTCGAGGTACAAAGAACTCATTTGGTTTATTCCCTCGCAGTCAATCTTGAACGTTCATCTGGATTACTCCCACAGTCAACATGATCAACTACAGAGGCACCCTCCATGTTAACCCATGCACTGAAAGTGCACGCAGGTTGAGCCCTTTGTTCATTGCTTGATAAATCATCGAATCCCACTTGATAAAGTGCTCGATATTTAAACTTTAAACTGGGACCTTCTTTCATAAAGCCTAAAAGTATTTTAACTTTTAACTTTAATATAACGAGAAGATATATTTTTATGCTAAAGTATATGAACTTCAATACTCTAACATATCTTTTTAGTAGTTTTTTTTTTTTTTGAAAATTAAAATAAAGGGATATTGCAAATGATCCACAACATCTAGCTCCACTTGGGGATAGTGTTTTTTGCTACGAAACACTAAGTACCTACAGATTAGTGCCTTACTTCAAGCATGGGGTCAAATATTGTTTGATGAAAAATGTACAAAGAAAAAAACCGAATATGTACAATGGTGAACCATTAAACCTCGGTGCTGGAAATAATGTTTTAGATACTGCCCATTCACAGGAAATTCTACTATTTCTCCAGCATAAAAGTGTTATTTGATCTGGCTTCAATAATCCTGTATGGGCCATACCAGAGAGGATCAAACTTACCACGATTTCCTTTTTCTTCTCTTCTAGTATCCCATCTTAATACCAAATCTCCAGTTTGGAACAAAATCTCCTTTGCCTTCCTATCAAAAATGGACTTCATTTTCTCCTGATATGTGACCAAGTTTTCCCTGACTTTATTCCTACTCTCACTCAATTATATCACCTTATTTAGTCTTCTTATCAATGCATTGGGTTCTTCTTGTGCTTCTTGAAGAAAAGAAATTACTGGTCTAGCTAGCTGAGTGGGAAACAAAGCTTGAGTACCATATACTAACTCATAAGGAGACTTACCAGTAGACCTTCTAGTAGTCATTATTACTGCCTAGAGAGAAAATATCAACTTTTAATCCCAATTCTTCTTATTCTCATTAATTTTTTTCTTCAAAAACTTCACCAATGTCTTGTTGGAAGATTCAGCTAGCCCATTCCCTTGAGGGTAGTATGTTGTAGAATGAGACAAGAGAACATTATATGTTTGACAAAAAAATGAATTTGACTGAGTTGAATACCTGAGCATTATCTGTTACAATATTTACTGGACATCCAAATCTGCTGAAGATGTTCTCTTCCAGAAAATTCATTACTACCAGATCATTTTCTTTTCTGGTAGGTATTTCCTCCACCCATTTTGTAAAATAATCAGTGGAAGTTAGAATCCACTTGAACTTCCCACTTGATGGTGGATTTATTTCTCCAATGAAATCTAATCCCCATTGTCTAAAGGTTTCTTCAACAAAAACAGGGAGAAGAGGTAGAGGAGCTAACCTTTTCTTCTCTACAATCAATGGGCATTTATGGCAACTTCTAACCACTCTTTATACATCAACAAATAAGGAAGGACAGTAAAAACATGATTTGAGGATTTTATGAGAAGTAAATTTCCAGCTATAATGGCCCCCACAAAAACATTCATGGTACTCTTTGATAACTTCCATTGGCTCTCCTTCTGCCAAACATAGCAACAAAACACTAGCAGGATCCTTCCAATATAATTTAGCATCAATTATAACATAAGGCTGAGCTTTGATTTTAAGAGATCCGTACTTTGTTTTGTTTATTGAGGGAGGACAAGAGAAAAAGCACAAATAGTGAATAATATCATTGTACCAATCCGAGTAGAGAAATTTGTACTTGATTACTGACTTTGTGCTAATTTGAATTGTTTGGTCAACTACTTCATCCAAAGGTGCAAGTAGATTAATTCCCAGAGCTTGGAAATTAGATTCTGTCAGCAATTTTTCCAATCCTTGTCCTTTGACCAACTTAGTAGGCTTGATATCTAAATCATATTCTTGGATTTTGGCAATCCATTTTCATCTTTTTCCCTCCACATCACTTTGAACTAGCACATCTTTTACAGCTGAGTTAGGTACATATGCTACTATTTGAAAATGAAGTACATAAATCCTGAAAGATTTTAATGATTTAACTAAAGCATATACCTGCTTCTCCAGGATATTGTATTTGAGTTCTGCATCTCGGAGAACTTTACTAAAAAATGCTACAGGTTTCTCGTTTCCCTCTTCGTTCTTTTGTAGCAACATAGCAGCAATGGTAGAAGGTGATGCAAATGAAAAGATTTGGAAAGGCTTTTGATAATCTGGGCTGATCAATACTGGAGCTTCTTGAAGAGCCTCTCTAATTCTAGAAAATGATTCTCTTTCATATTTATCCCATTTCACTTTAGCATTTTTCTTCAAAATATCTGTTATGTTCATGACAATCTCGGCATAATTTGGGACAAATCTTCTCAAAAAATTAATCTTCCCTAGAAATATTTGAATATCTTTCTTACCTCTAGGCAATGGGATTGTTTGGGTAGCCTCAACTCTTGATGGATTGATTTTCACCCCCTAATTTGAAACTATATGTCCTAGCAACGTACCTTCCTCCAAAGCAAACAAATATTTTTTAGGATTCAATGATAACCCAAATTTCCTGCATTTATGAAAGCCTTCTACAGATGCTCCAAGTGCTCATCATCAAAACATGAAAAAATAGTCACATCATCCAAATATATGACTACAAATTTTTCACCCACAAATGCTATATCCATTTCCCTTTGGAAAGTAGCCCCTGCATTCATGAGACCAAATGGAATTCTGGCATACATGAATGTTCCCCAAGGCGTGGTAAAAGTTGTTTTCTTCTGATCTTCCTTTTCAACAGCTACTTGGTTATACCCAGAGAAACCATCAACCGTGGATAATATATTATCTCCAATCACTTTTTGTAGAACATAATCCATCTTTGGCAAAGGATAATTATCCTTCAGGGAAGCTTTGTTCAAGTTCCTGAAATCAACACATAATTTTATCTCTCCATTCTTCTTCCTGACAGGAACCAGATTTGAAACCCAATCTAAGTATCTAAGTGGGACTATGATTTTTGCTTGCAACAATTTTTTCACTTCTTTTTCAATTGGGGCAAGCAACAATGGATTAATCTACCTAAGTTTCTGTCTGTGAGGCTTAACCCCATATTTCAATGGTATTTTATGCTGAATAATATCTAAATCATATGTCTTTAAATCTTCATATGACCATGCAAAAACATCCATATACTTCTTGAAAAGATCAACATACCTTTCTTTATAATCCTTAGGAACTCCTTTAAACAACTTAACAATTTTGGGCTCCTGCTAAGTTCCTAAATTACAGTGCTCCATTTCTCCCTCCCAAGATACTTTCTTATGGTTCACTGCTACATCATTAGCATCAAACAATATTTCAAGAGGAACTAGACCTATGGGCAACGTATTATCCTTCAACTGAATTATCTTCTGATCACCTATTGACTGCTTCATGTTTTTCAATACATCATTCTGATCAGCTTGTTCACTTTCTTGATCTATTTCACTGTCTTCAAAATTTCCAATCATTGTTAGGAAATGATTGATCTTCTCATCATCCTAAAAACCTGCCAATGCTTTACATTACCAGGAATTGAAGGCCTATTCCTCAACTCAATCTCATATCTCAGCCTTCGATTGATTGGTGGCTTAAATGTATTAGCTGCAACTGCTAGTGAATCTACCATTTTTTTTATTCTCTTGGCATAAACTGAAGATTCAAGGCTTCAAAATAATTTTCAATAAGGTCCCACACTTCATTTGTATAATACCTCAATGTGGGATGCTTGGTTTGACATGATTTCTTAATCTGTCTTATAATGAACTCAGAATCACCAAAAATGGAAATACATTGAATTCCCATTTTTTTAGCAGTTTGAAGACTCAAAATAAACACTTCGTACTCACCTACATTATTGGTTGATTCAAATTCAAGCTTAAAAGAAAAAGGTAAAAGATTACCTTCTGGAGATATGAATAAAAACCCAGCTCCTGTGCCATCCTTTGTCTAGGCACCATCAAAGTAACACTTCCAAATTTTATTTGAATCCATCTCCTTATGTAAAATTGCTGAAGAGAGCTACTTCTATGAGTCTTCAGCAAATTTTGCATCTTCATGCAGCATAAAACAAGAGAGATCCTCCTTCTCTTGGCCATAGATAGGGGAATTACCTGCATCCTTCTTTGTGATAGTCTTAACAAATCTAGTTTCTCTGTATAACCTTCTCTCTTCCCCATTTAAGAAAAGAATGATTTCATATGTGAAGTCTGATCTTAAGACACCTCCAAGCTTTTCTCTCCAAGATATGGACAATAGCATACCAAATCTGGCTGTAATATCTGCAACTACTACATCCATCATGATACTCTTGGCTGGAATTTGAGCCAAGGAAACCACCATGTCTTTGATAAGCCCAACACACTTCACCCTGTTTGAATCAAATGAATAAAGGTATATATAGGGCTTAGTGATTTGTAAATTTAGGTCTTTCATCACAGATAATGGCATAATATTATGTGATGCACCACATACAATTATGCAAAATGAAATCATGTAGAAGCACTGATATATAAAAAGTGGGAACAAAGGAATCTACCTCTTCAGCATGTGGACCAAAGGTGACCATTGGTTTTTCTTCTTACAAATTCACAATATCACCAACATCATCAGACTGAGAGAGATTAATAAATTCTGCAATTTCCTTCTTGTAGCCAGGTGTCTTAGCTAACTCAAGAAAGGGTACTTGAATTTTAACCTTTTTCTAACTCCTTGGACAAACTGAAAGTTTGATTTTGTTTAATAACCTTCTCAGGTTCTTCTTGATTTATGTTTGGATTAGCATGTTGCTAAGGTACGGTAACAATCTTCTCCAAAATATTAGAATCATTAGACTTACTTTGGGAAGCCTTAGCTTGCTTATTTTCATTTTATTTTACTGAATTGATGGGTTTTTTTCCCTTGTCTAATTGTTTTACTGAGTTCTTTGGTTGTGGAGTCGCCATTGTTGAAGGAACTGACTCTCGTTCTTTTTCCTCATCATCCTGAGTTCTTAATCTCTTTTTTTATCTTAATTCATACTTCTTATGCAGTTCTTCTTGCATAAAATCATTGAATTGTTTGCAATAATCATTCATTTCTTCCTGGTCAAATGATACATCAACCTATGTGCATTATTCTTCACATTTCTCTTCTTCTTCATCATCTTCCATATAAACAGCAGATATTTGATCTTCAACATATTTCTGATCATCATCAATAGAATGTGAAGGTGCTACTTATATATATAAGGGTGCTTGAACTTGGTCCTGATCTCTCCTTTCCCTCTGCAAAATCTACAAGGGCTGCTTTCTGAATTGGGGATTAAAAACCCCTCTATTTTGATGTGCAGGTTTCTTATTATCCAATTCCATCTTCACTAATTTTTTGAACAAGTTCTTGATGACCTTAGTCATGTCATCAATCCTTTGATCCTCTGATGACTCTTATTTGGCTTTACCTTTAACTTGAACTAACTTCTTTTCTTGTGCTTTTCCAGTAGCATTCATATTTGCTTCAATCTCCAAAGCATCAGTTTGGATATGTTCAAGAGTGGGATATCTTCTCTCTCTCAAAGTAAAACTAAAAATGATACAAATGCCCCAACAAAAACAACTCTTGCTCCAATAGGAGGGGGTTTCATTTTTGCAGGAAAACTATTATATAATTTGTTAAATCTTTTAATGAAATCACTCATGTTTTCATCAGAATTTTTCTTAATAGCATTAAACTCTGTCAATGAATAACCGTGATCTCTCTTTTCACCCCATCTTTGGATGAATTGAATTTATAATTTGTCCTAATCATTAATTGAGCCATTTGGTAATCCTTTAAACCATTTTATTGCCTTTCCATTTAGAGACTGTACAAAAAGTCTCATTACTACATCAAGATGTTCAACATTTAAATTTTCAGAAAAGTACAAAACAAAGGCAAGTGTTGTACTGCAGTTATTTCATCTTCACCAGTAAATCTAGGAAGCAGCTTAAGGTATTCCTGAGGCATTGCATTCATTGGTTGCGGAAGATTTAATGGTGCATATGTATTCATCAAGAAAGTAGGGGATGCCATGTTTATGCCTTGATTAACTGCTCCTTGAGTAGGTGGGGATTGTATACCAATTGTATATGTGGATGAATGAGGTGAAACAACTGATATAGGAGGGGGTTTTGTTGAACAATAGCAGAAGAATTGGAAACTGTATTAGGTTGAGTTTCTGTAAATGTCAATGAAACAGACTCCAAATATTGTTCTTCTAATTTTGGTTCTTGGAAATGAATGGGTGAGGAAAAGGATTATTGTTCCTAGAAAATTATTTTTTGGGAAATATCCTTGGATTAAAGGGTATGGGAACTGTTTCCTGGTGTAGGCAGTGTGGCATAAGGTGTAGAAAGTGTTCTTGATTTCTGGATTTTTTTAGATACCAACTTTTCAGGATCTGAGAGATAGGAGCTTCATGTTGAGAGGTATCTGGCCTCATATGTGGCCTCTTGTAAGCCAGAATTATGAAATGAAAACACAACTTTAATATTTCGTCCTCTCTAAACAACCAAAGGAAATATGAAAAAACCCAAGGAAAAACTTCGCCTCTTCGTTCTCCGGCAATGCCGCCAAAAAATGTTGTACCTTAAGAGACAATCCCTTAGCTGTGATAAGGAACTACTGCTTAAGACATTTATATAATTTGTCACAAAAATATTTTTCTTTGTTTAATAGCCCTCAAATATTTACCATTAAACCCTCAAAGATCAAATACAATGAATGTTCCACAATGCTATTATCTGTTGATATAGAATGGAATGATCAGAAGAACATGAAAGAAAGAAATCCAAACTGATATGTTGTTGTATACAATATATCACCTCAAAATCTAGAAGAATTATAAGAAAAAGGAACATTTAAAATGAAGGAGCGCCTATTAAGGGTTTTAACTCTTATTTACACAAGTAAAAAGAGACCTGCAGCTTCATTACTTCATTTTATTTAGAGATAGAAAACACAGAATGTAAACTTGAAGACATATCAACATCAACAAATGCCAGAAACTTGCTTTTCATTCATTTATCATTTTAAATCTGAGTACAAAAATTGCAGTCTTAAGGTCCAAAAATTGAAACCTTTCTCTTTCTTCTCTATCTCATTAAATACAATAGAAAGCAGTTTGTAATTGCTGTAACTGGTCTTAACTACTTCAACTACTTAGGACTTTGTATGCTATCTATTACATGTCCTCAAAATGTCTTATTACAATTACATTCTCTATTTTAAAAGAGGAAATAACATGAAATTAAAATCCTAATCTATATGTTGAATATGAATTGATGACGATGTTGCTACATTTCCTTGACTGGTTGATTTATCCTTCTTTGAAGTCAAGGGATCCTTTGGTAAATCTGTCATCTAGGCTCTGCACTTCTTCCATATCTCGATGTTTGTCTTAGGTGAATGAACCAGCTTGTGATATTCCAATCTGAAAGCAGTGATTTTGTTGAAAGATGGTCTTTTCACAAACATAGTTTTCACTAACCATAGCAGCTGAAAGTGTCTCTGAATGAAATTGATCACTGTTGCTCCTTTAATAACCTGAGTCTTCTCATGAGTGTTGTCTACCTTACTTTTTCCAACACTAGCAAGGGTTCATAAGAATTCCATGATATAAGACCACATCCAAGACCCCAACATGATGGCAAAAATGCTCTTGCTATTTTATCAAATAATTTATCAAACTGACTCACTGCTTCCTTAAGCTCAATCAACTTCTTTTCTGTAGACTTCCTACAATCATTTTTGACAATAATTTTGTTAATTTCCACAACATCTAAAATCATGTCTTTAATTTAATTTTCTTCCAACTCCTTATCTATTTTAGAATCAATGAAATTAATGAAATTTATTGCCCAAATAGCCCTATTAATTGTCTTTTGTTTGTGTTTCATGACTTGCTCTTCAAACTCCCTGATAATGATTTTTTCTTTTGCAATAACAGTCAGAAAATCCTAGATTGTTTTCATTTCTTCAATAATATCATTCCAGATGATAACATTAGCCTGTATTAAGGATATATTTCCCTTCAATTTTTCTTTGAGATTTTTAATCTCAGCATCAGCATTTTTGCAGTCCATTTTATATTTACTGACTTCTCCTTCAGTGGCCTTTATAATCTTTGTTTCTATTTCTAAATCAACTTGTGCCCTTTTTCGATCTCTCTCTCCCATCTGCAATTCAGTGGTTAATTGGGAAATTTGTGCTTACCTGATGGAAAAAAAAAGTGCAAGTATGATATTCGATATGGTTTGACATTGCAGTTTTCTTTAATTTAGTGACTTCTTCTTCCTTTTGCATGAGCTACTGAAGAAGTTTTTCTTTCTCATTTTCCACCTCTGTAACCTCTGCTACCATGGAATGTTCTCCTTTAGGAAATTTTGATTTTTTCTTCAGTACAGATATTTCTGATTCAGCACTTTGTAGAAGATTCTACACAACAGACCTGTCATTGGGATCTACTCCAATCTTCACTATGATATTTTTAAGTTCTTCGTTCTGGATTGTCAAAGCCCTGGAATTGGCTTTCTCACTACAAGGAAAAGACCATCTAGCGGATGTTTTTGAGGAACCCCACAGAAAAATAACCCATACATCCATTTCTAGTGAAGGTTACTAGAGGAGGTTGGCGGGTGGAGAGTTTTGCGGATGTTTTCTGCTCGGTGCGCTTATCATTAAACGTCGCCCTGGTGCTCTGGAATACCGAAAGCACCGATCAGCACAAAAATATTGGCACACCAGACACCGTGCACTTCGTACACACCCACCCGATGCGTTGTATTATTCTATAACATCGGTGTGTCACAACTCTTCCGCGTTGGTGCATTATAAAACATCGTGCCAAAACCGAAACCGCCTGGTGCGGTAGAATGAAAATCCATCGGTGCATCATAAAACAATGCCCCAAAACATAAACTGACTAGTGTGTTTGTAATAAATAGAACCAGTGCACCTATAAACCACGCACACCGGTAAAGGGTTAAACTAAAAAAAAAATTACGGCAAAAAACCTGGATTTTTCATTTTTCCAGCGCTTCTGAGCTCTCAATTACCAGTGCGCGCTCTACCATAGAACGCACCGGTGCGCACAAAACATTGGAAAACTGGAAAAAGTGTGCGATGTACACACCCACCCAGGGCGTCCAATTACGGTAACGCACCAGTGCTTCACTACTCTTCCGCGCCGGTGCATCATAAAACACCGCGCCAAAACAGAAATTTGCCAATGCATTCTTATTTGTTGAGATTCAACAAGATGATGAGCTTAGTGAAAAGATTCGCCTTCACTAAGTGGGCCCGCAGGCTATTTTTGGCGCAAGTCTACTTTTAGACTATGTCTATTTTTAGACATGATGATCATATTTCAGAAGTTGCAGGATGCTATTTGTGGATGGTTGGTCAAGTTGGAAAAATAGATGAAATTATATTTTTAGAATATTGGGCGAAGTCTATTTATAGATCTTCAATCTAAAAATAGATGCATGTCAATTATTATTAGCTCTTAACAATAATCAGACTCTAAACGACAAATTATTCTCTTGGAGCACTTCAGTTCAGTGCACAGATGTGGCACAACAGCTGACAGAAGGCATTACACTATTCCTGAGGGTTTACTGGAGCTAATGCATGGAGGACTCAGTTAGAACTCAAGTGGAAAAGTTATGACAAAGTTGGAAGAAGTAGTTATGGAGTTGTATTCAGTTTAACTCAGTTAGACTCAGTTGAGCTAGTTGTATCTAGTCTAACTGATTGATACACTAGTGAGAGTGGAGTGAATTAATTAGTTAATTAATAAATAAATAATAACTCATTAATCAAATAAAGAATACATCAGTTAACTACAGTGCATGGCAGTTTCAGTGGAGACCAGTGGAGAGATAGGTGAAAGGGCAAGATAGACTATCTGTTGTGACTATTAGTGATGCATTGATTGCATCCAACACTCAGTGGAGATGCAAATGAGGATTGCGCATTCAAGGATGGAGTAATTCGAATTCATTTAGAGCTATTCTTTAGCAGAGATTGCGCAGTGGAGGCAGGCTAGCAGGTGGCAAAGATCGGTGCATGGATTTGCAAGATTAGGCTTGATTAGTGTATGACGATTGTACTGTACTGAGGGCTTGTGATAAGATTTGTATGCTTGTATGAGATTTTCATATGATCTCCATGTTACATAATATATATTTTGGGTTTTCAGCTTCAGGCTTTCCCGGTTAAAAATTTTGTTATGTGCGATTGAATATTTTTGTTTATGCTTCACATGTGTGTGCAATTAATTTTTCCGCAAAAGATTAACAAGTGGAATAGATTCAGTATCTTGCATAAAGTTAAATAGTGTGAGATTAGGTGGATCTTGGAAATATGCATGCTTAGTGCATATAATTTCTACATGGTATCAAAGCATTGTTGATTGAATATTGCAATTGTGAAGTGAGTTTGTGCTGGTGGACAATTCGAATTTGCTACAAAAGATTCTTGGTGCAAAAATTGAGTATACATTGAAATGTCTTTCAATAGGTTGAGATTGGAGTATGCCCTTGATGGGAGCTCGAATTAAATAGCCTGGAAGGACAAGATGGAGGCGGTGCTGGAGGATAATGGGTTGAAGGAGTTCATCGATAGCGATGTTCCTAAGCCGGGATCTAGCGATGCTGCATTACTTAATGCATGGCAAAAGAAGACTGCAAAGACAAGGAGAATTATGTTGGAAGGTGTGAAGGACCATATTGTGTCTAGCCTTCATGGGAAATCCACTCCATTCTTAATGTGGAATGCTTTGATAGACTTGTTCCAAAGAAGAAGTGACCAGAGGAAGTTGGCGCTTAAAGACAAGCTCAGAAAAATAAAAATGGAGAAAGGCGACAATATTCCAAAATACCGCACGAAGTTTTTCCACTGCAAGGATGAGCTGGGAAGTGTGGGGGTTACTGTTGATGAAGAAGACTTGGTGAGCTTGGCTCTCCTTGGGCTTTCGAAGAGTTGGCATAGCTACGAAGACTTTGTCAATGGACGGGAGAAACTGCCGGGATGGGAGCGACTTTGGTCGGATCTTGTGTAGGAGGAGATAAGGCGAGATACCAAGGATGGATCTTCATCAAAGAATGAAGATGAAGAGAATTTCGCTTTGGCTGCCAAATAAAGGAAAGGGAAGGGGAAGAAAAATCCTTAAAAATCTGGTGCTATAGGCAAGAAGCAGGATTTGTCCAAAGTGAAGTGTTTCACTGTCACAAGCATGGACATTTCGCCACTAACTGTCCACAGAAGAAGAAGAAGAATAAGCAAGTTGTTGGATCTGCAGCTGGAGAGGCCTTAGCCTCACAATTTGAGCTAGATTTTTCCTTGAGCGCATGCTTGGTTTCAAGCTGCATGGGATCAGTGTCGTATCTTGACAGTGGTGCATCTTTCCATATGACGAGAGACAAAGAGTTGTTTAGTGACTTGGAGGAGAAGGAACTATAGATGCATATAGAGATGGGCAACGATGTTCGGTACAGTGTGACTGGAATTGGGACCATTACCTTTGAGAGGGAGTCTGGTAATCCATTCTTGTTGAAGAATGTCATGCATGTTCCACATCTGAAGAAGAACTTGGTCTCAGTCACAATGCTGGAAGACAGAGGTTATGATGTGGTTTTCAGTGAGGGAAAAGCTTTCCTTCAACATAAAACAATGGGTCAAACCAAGAAGATAGGGTTCGAATTAAGAATATCTACAAGCTAGAGTTAAATGGCTGCGCTGCAATGGTGGGCAAAGCAGAAGAAGTGGTGAGCCGGGATGAGGGTGAGTTATGGCACAAGAGATTGGGCCATCTTCACCATGACTCTTTGAAGATTTTGCAGCAAATTTCTACTGGACTTCCCAAGGGTACTCTTGCGCATTCAGATCAGTGGAAAGGATGTACAATGGGTAAGTTTGTGAAGACCACTTTTCATGAGAAGGAGAACCGTGCTTCGGTGATCCTGGAGAGAATTCACACAGACGTGTGTGGACCATTCTCGGTTGCTTCAACAACGAAACACAAGTATTATGTGATATTTGTTGATGATTATTCTCGTAGATGCTGGATCTTCTTCATGCAGAAGAAGAGTGAAATGTTCTCAAATTTTTGTGAGTTCAAGGCATTGGTGGAGAAGAAGTCAGGGAAGAAGGTGAAAGCTCTAAGGAGCGAAAATGGTGGTGAATACATCTCGGGCGAATTCAAAGACTTCTATAGCAAAGAAGGAATTCAAAGAGAACTCATAGCACCTCATAACCCACAGCAGAATGGGGTCATGGAGAGAAAGAAAAGAACGTTCATAGGTTGTGCACGAGAAATGTTGCATGACCAGGGCCTACCGATGCACTTGTGGGCTAAAGCATGCAACACTGTGGTTTATGTGCAAAACCATTGTCCTCATAGAGTACTTGGCATGAGTACACCCGAGGAAGCTTTTTCTGGTAAGAATCCTGATATTTCTCATTTGAAGATTTTTGGCTCACCTGTTTACATTCATGTGATGAAGGATGCCAGGAAGAAGTTGGAGCCGACTGTAGAAGTTGGGATATTTGTGGGGTACATAGAAACACCCCACAACTATCGTGTGTATTTTCCAGACAGTCGGATGATTGTTATTCGACGGGATATAAAATTCAATGAGGTGAAAACCATGAAGTTGTCGCTTGAGAGGGAGCTACACTTGCATGCGAAAGAGGAACTTCTTGTTCCCAAAGATGAGCCTCTAGATGTGGATCAGCCACAGGAGGAGATTCATGTAGTGGAGGAGTCCACTCATGCAGAACAAACATCAGATAAGGCAGGAAGCGTACCACAGAAGCTGAGAGATTGAAGGTGGATGCGGCACAGAATGTAGGAGTTCCTACATCACAACGCAGACAGAGACAGTCACCTGACCGATATACTGGATACATGGCTCTTATGAGCAAGTCTATTGTGACAGAGCCATCTTCTTTTGAAGAAGCAACGCAAAAGCCCATATGGGTAGATGTCATGGTGGAGGAGTATGACTCCATTGTCAGAAACAGTGGTTGGGAGATTGTTCCAAGGCCGGTGGGAAAATCAGTTGTAGGATCAAGATGGATCAACAAGGTAAAGCAAGCTGCTGATGAGAGCATCGAGAAGTATAAGGTAAGATTTGTTGCCCAGGGCTTCTCACAGATTGAGGGGATTGACTATGAAGAAACCTTTGCACCTGTCGCACGGTATTATTCCATACGGACCATCCTTGCTCTCTCAGTGCAGATGGGTTGGCACATTCATCAGATGGATGTGAAGACTGCGTTCCTTAATGGGATCATTGAGGAAGAAGTGTACATTGAGCAGCCTGAAGGATTTGAGATCTTCAGCAGCGAGTCGCATGTGTGCAGGCTCAAAAGAGCGTTGTATGGGCTGAAACAATAACCCCGTGCTTGGTACACTTGGATCGATAGTATTTCACTGGACTTGGCTTCACCAAGAGTGAGGCGGATGCAAACCTGTACCAGATTGTGGTTGAGGGTAAGCCTTTGATCATTGTACTTTATGTTGATGATTTAATACTAACAGGTGATGATAAGTTGATACACTCATGCAAGGAAGATCTTGCAAAGAATTTTGAGATGAAGGATTTAGGCCTCCTTCATTATTTCCTTGGATTGGAAATATGGCAGCAGGAAGGTGAACTATTTGTGTCTCAAGGCGAGTATGCCCGGGAGATACTGGAGAATTTTCACATGCAAGGCTGCAAGCCTATCGACACTCCTCTTCCAGGAAATTGGAAGAAAGAGGATGCTACATCAGCAGAGGTAGTGGATTCCATTGTTTATCGACAGTTGGTGGGTTTTCTCATGTATTTAGTCAATACAAGACCAGACATATGCTATGCGGTGAACCAGCGTTCACAAGCCATGGTTAAGCCTACGAAGCTCTTTTGGAAAGTGGGCAAGCATTTCCTGAGATATCTCATGGGCACATCTGAGTATGGTTTATGGTACAGACAGACGGATGAGGTGAAGTTGCATGACTTCAAGGATGCAGATTGGGCAAGAAGCCCAACAGACAGAAAGATCACATCAAGAGGGATTTTTAGTATCGGATCTACGGCAGTTTCTTGGTACAGCAGGAAACAAAGATCCGTGACACTCAGTTTAGCAGAAGTGGAATACATGGTAGCAATTTTAGCTGCATGTGAGGCTATCTGGATGAGGAATATTTTGGTTGGTTTGTTCGGTTCACATTTAGATCCCACGGTGATTAATTGTGATAATCAGAGTTGCATTAAACTCTCGGTTAATCCTGTGTTTCATGATATATCTAAACATATTGATATCCGATATCATCATATCAGAGATTGTGTGCAGCGGAAGATCATGTTGCTTCAATACATTCCTACGGAGGATCAAGATGCAGATATTCTGACAAAGGCGCTCACCAGGAGAAAATTCGAATACCATAGAGGCAGGATTGGGGTGAAGGATAATCCCTATCTTGTTGAGAGGGAGTGTTGATATTCAACAAGATGATGAGCTTAGTGAAAAGAGTCGCCTTCACTAAGTGGGCCCGCAGGCTATTTTTGGCGCAAGTCTATTTTTAGACATGATGATCATATTTCAAAAGTTGCAGGATGCTATTTGTGGATGGTTGGTCAAGTTGGAAAATTAGATGAAATTCTATTTTTAGAATATTGGGCGAAGTCTATTTATAGATTGTCAATCTAAAAATAGATTCACGTCGATTATTATTAGCTCTTAATAATAATTAGACTCTAAACAACAACTTATTCTCTTGGAGCACTTCAGTTCAGTGCAAAGATGTGGCACAACAGCTGACAGAAGGAATTACGCTATTCTTGAGGGTTTACTGGAGCTAATGCATGGAGGACTCAGTTAGAGCTCAAGTGGAAGAGTTATGAAATAGTTGGAAGAAGTAGTTATGGATTTGTATTCAGTTTAACTCAATTAGACTCAGTTGAGATAGTTGTATCTAGTCTAAATGATTGATACACTAGTGAGAGTGGAGTGAATTAATTAGTTAATTAATTCACAAAAAATAACTCATTAATCAGCTGAAGAATACATCAGTTAAATACAGTGCATGGCAGTTTCAGTGGAGACCAGTGGAGAGATAGGTGAAAGGGCAAGATAGACTATCTGTTGTGACTATTAGTGATGCATTGATTGCATCCAACACTCAGTGGAGATGCCAATGAGGATTGCACAGTCAAGGATGGAGTAATTAGAATTCATTCAAAGCTATTCTTCAGTAGAGATTGCGCAGTGGAGGTAGGCTAGCAGGTGGCAAAGATCGGTGCATGGATTTGCAAGATTAGGCCTGATTAGTGTATGCTGATTGTACTGTACTGAGGACTTGTGATAAGCTTTGTATGCCTGTATGAGATTTTCATATGATCTCCATGTTACATAATATATAGTTAGGGCTTTTAGCTTCAGGCTTTCCAGGTTAAAAACTGTGTTATGTGTGATTGAATATTTTTGTTTATGCTTCACATGTGTGTGCAATTAATTTTTCCGCAAAAGATTAACAAGTGGAATAGATTCAGTATCTTGCATAAAGTTAAATAGTGTGAGATCAGGTGGATCTTGGACATATGCATGCTTAGTGCATATAATTTCTAAATTATCCAAGAGCACTGGTGTGCCTATAAAACACACGCACCGGAATAACGTTAAACAAAAAAAAATTAAGGCCAAAAAACTGGTGCTTTACGAATATTCCGCCCCGATGCACTATCAAAACATCACGCCAAAACTGAAACATCCCGGTGCGGTGTTAGGGAATCGCCCCGGTGCATTATAAAAAACGCGCCAAATCTGGCACTGCCCAGTGCAGTTGTAAGTTAGTGTACCCGTGCACCTATAAAACCCTGCGCACCGGAACATGGTTAAATAAAAAAAAAAATTACAGCAAAAAAACTGCATTTTTCACTTTCCTCAGTACTCCAGAGCTCTCAATCATCGGTGCCATTTCCCATTCTCTGATCCACCTTGACATCGGTGCTCTCATTGCACCCATTGCACGCACTGCTGCTCTCCATTGGCCACCAATCTCCATCTTTCATTTTGAAAAATGGTGGACAAATTTTCTTTTTCAAATTTTACAGCCAATATGCCTCCTCGACGACAAAATGTATAGGTATTTTTCTAGTTTTTACATAATTAAGACTTTTAGCATATTAGAATTTGAAATAACCATTAAAAATAAATAAAAAATTGTCACACAGTGCGCCTGAGCCATTCGGCTCGCACCGGATAGTGGTGCTTCCTATAAAATTTACAGGTCGCACCGCCACTGGGGCTAACGGTATCTGCACTGTTTCTGGGGTGGTACCAAAAGGCGCCCCGCATAATTTTAAATTAAAAAAATAAAATGTGGCACGCTCATTTAGCCAAGCTCACTGTTAACCAAGGGAATCCCAGTGCAGTGCATTGATGGAATTATCCACCCCGGTGTATGTCAGCGCACCGCATTCTGCATTCTGAGAGGGTTAATAGTGCGGCTGGGTAAAAGACCACACCGTCGACTATGTAATTGTCATGAAGTCGGTGCGCTGACACGACTATACGCTCCGGAGAATATATTTCAGTCAGCGCACTGCTATTCTGAACTTAGATATAGTCAACGGTGCTTGAAAAATAGACAGTTGTACCAAGGCCGGTGCATTGTATTTCATTAGGGGCACTAGGAACAGGGCGCTACAAAATTAAGCCGCACCGCCACCAGTGCGTGACTGTTTTTGTGGTGCACCGAATAGTCTGTTTTTTTTTTTTTTCAAAAAAAATATATATGTATATTCCTAAATACATGTCTGTTTTAATAAAAAAAATTATTTAATATGTCAATGATTCAGAGAGAAGAGGAGGAACAACAACAACAACAGGCTGAACAGTATGATATGATTCACCAATGGGAGGCCCGAGAGAGGGAGAGAGATTCATACCCTCGGCCTATTACAGCAGATACCCAAGGGATCCTTAGGCAGGTAGGCCTCCTCAAGTTCTATGAGGAGGCTACTTCCCTAAAGGCCCATGGTGTGTTTTTGAGATATCTTATCCATAGGTGGAATTCCCACTGACAGGCTTTCCAGGTTGGTCTTGACCAGTGGTACACACCCACTGAGGAGGATATTTATTTTATTATAGGTCTATCAAGGAGAGCGGTGGATTTTCCCTCATTCCCAGATGTGCCAGCTAGTTGTGTAGTAGGGAGTCAGTTAGTTTACTCCCAGAGATACATTGGAGCACATATATTGTCTCCTTCAGAGTTTCAGGTACCTGGAGGTCAGTTACGTATAGGTGCATTTGGTAGACAGGACATGCAGTGTCTCTCACTTATCATTTCGACCATTTCGCACAACACCAGTGACGGGCAACACATTAGTTGCTCGCTTTTATATTATTTTGATTATTTAGTACAAAAGCCACGACTTGTCAAGTGTTCTGCCATTTTTTTGCGGCAATTTTGTATGGCCTTAGATAGATGTCATGCTCATGCACAAGGGAGGGTCAACTTCCCTTTTGCTTCAGAGATGTTTTGTTTATTTTTTGAGAGGTTTCTAGAGATGAGACCTAGTTTTTTTCAACAGCCTCTTAGGCCGATGTTTGAGGCCCGGATGCACATGTGGGGGAAGATGATGCCCAAGAGGGGAGACACTATGTTTCCAGCCATGATATTGCATGATGCACTGGAATTAGTAGCCAATGTTGACGGGCTACATCCCTTCATTATGGTCCCATGTCCTTATGCTGGATTAGATTGGAGAGGGTGTCCCAACATCCTCTTGACAGATGATGAGCCACCAGATGATAGAGGTAATATTACAGTTTTATTTATATTTATTCTAACATGTTCTTTAACTTTTTTTTATTAAATTGTGTAATGAAATTGTCTAATTATTGTTGTGTACTTGTATATATTTTGCAGACATTGGCTCTTTTGATTGCGGGAGATGCCAGATCCACCACATGATCCAGGTGTGGATCCTGATGACGATCAGGACATGGCCAATGTCGAGGATGATCATGATCAGGATGAGGCCGGTGCAGCAGAGAGACATGCTCTTGCTCATGGTGCACTGGTACCGCATTTTTCTAGGCGCGGTCGACCTGAGACTAGATATAGGATGGAGTTGGGCAACCAACTCTGTGCATTGATTATTGATGAGGGCATCATGCCCACTCATTACAGATACACACAGGCCAATGATAGGTTGTTCCGAATGTGGAGAGGCATGCCGCGTGACATGTACGGTCTGATGCGACATGTCGTAGGAGCTATGACAGCTGTTATGCGACTGAGGAGGACTGTTCGTAGCTATAGGTGTACTAGTCAAGCTGCAGCACGTGATGGACAGTCTGCAAGCAGCAGCTCACATGCATCTCATGATTGTTCACCTCGTGCTGCACGTGATGAGCACGAGGCTGATCCATTAGCAGCATCTAGTATTCATCATGGAGATGAGGCTGGACCATCGGCCACGTCCAGTCAGCAGTCTGCAGCATCCATCAGTACTAGTCATGATCATGAGCAGGCTGGACCATCGACTATCGAGGCTGCACTATTGACTGAGCAGGCCTCCACTACTATTGCTTATATTGACGTTGTACTACCACTAACTGATCCATGACATTTATATTATAGTTGTATATTTTTAACATTATTCAGTTATATATATATATATATATATATATATGGTCCATGTATTTTATGTTCATGTTGCAGTTGTACTTAATTTGCATGTTGGTGATCATCATGATGTGGTGCATATTGTTAGGTCATGTTAGATATGTTCATTTAATGTTTAGCTTGCACATAGATGTGTATATGTGATAGCATCAGTTATTTGACATGAGTTGTATATTTGATGTTTGTGTTGTGATGATGTTAATATATAATGTTAATTTGATGTTTGAATGTGTTTTTTAGTCAAATATGATGTTTGTACGATGGTTATCATGATCGTGATGATGTTATTAATTAATTTAATATTACATGGCCATGATATTTATTAAATATTATGTCGTGATTGTAATTGAAATTGAAATTTTAATTGTATGTAAAATTGTATTTGTATTTGTACTCATTTTAATTTTAACTGTAATTGTATGTAAAATATTTATTAATGTAAAATTTTAATTGTAATTGTAATATTTAATTTATTGTGAAATGATTGTAACTATATATATGAAAAACTGTAAAATTGTAAATGTAATTCTAATTGTATGTAAAATATTTGTAAAATTGTAATTGTAAATGTAAATGTAATTCTATGTAAAATTGTAAATGTAATTGTATGTAAAATTCTAAAAATGTAATTTTATTTGTAATTGTAATTTTAATTGAATTGTATGTAAAATATTTGTAAAATTGTAATTGTAATTATAAATGTAATTCTATGTAAAATTGTAAATGTAATTGTATGTAAAATTAAAATTAAAATTCTAATTCTAATTGTAATTCATGTATGTGAAATTAATGTAAAATTATAATTCTAATTCTAATTCTAATTGTAAATGTAATTTTAATTGTAATTATATGTAAAAAATTTGTAAAATTTTAATTCTATTAATTTGAAGATTTTAATTGTATTAATGTGAAATGATTTTATTAAAATATTTAAATTTGTAAATTTGCAAATAATTGTAAAATAACAAATCTAGAATAATACGAATTTTTGTAAAATAATAAAGTTTAGAAAATAATGAAAATAAATTCATGTACTTTAGAATTATCATTATTTTATTATGATCTTGTATACAAAAAAAAAAAAAAACTTTATATAGTCTGGTGCACTTATCATCATAACACGCACCGCTGCGTCGTATTACGAAGACGTACTGGTGCTTCACAACTCTTTCGCACCGGTAACGAATAAACGCAAATAAAAAAAACGCAACTCTATTTTCTTTAAGTGAAAAAAAAAAAAACGGCAATTTGAAAAATGGGTGGAAAAATATTTTCAAAAAACAAATTTCATAAAAATTCCTTAAATACAAAACACTTTTCATTATTTCACTATTTTTGCTAAAATTTTCAGTGAGATATTTGCAGGAGACAGACCTGGAGCAAGAGAGCACGAGGGCACTATGGAGCAGTGAAATATGTTCGAACAGAAGTATTCAGACAATGAGAAACCAAATATCTAGTGATTCAAACCCTGTATCATATAATTTCAAACCATCTTGTGATTAAATTTGATTATTTCTTTTTACTTTTTTTTGCAGTTTTTTTACTTTTTTCTACAGTTTTATCCATTTTTACCCTAAACCCTTCATTTTTTTTTTTCCCTTTCTTCTCCCTATTTCTGTGATTTCAAAATTAGGGTTTTCCATTTTAGATTGACATCCAACCCACAGGACGGCTTGCATAGTCGGATCTCAATCCATTCATCCATTGCATGAATTTTTGGAAAAAATGGATTTTTCTTTATCGGTGCGCCATGTGTATGCTACCACACCGGTGCGATATACGGTGTGATATATTATATAGTGCACCGTGCAAGTACTGTGTAGTAAAAAAAATGAAAACATTTTTTCTAAATCCATGCTCCATATCTGAAATAGGGCACTAGTGCTCCATTTAACAAGGATAGCACCGTACGATGTATTACACAATTTTTGCGGTGAGTTTATAATACCCCATGCACCATACGGCCTATTACATTGTTTTTGTGGTGCTTTTATAATACCCAACGCACCGTACAATCTATTATATTGTTTTGCGATATGTTTTTAATATCCCCACACACTGGCTGTGGTGCGTACCTCATGAAAGGCACACCGGTGTCTTGAGATTTATTTTCTACCTAAAAAGTTGAGAATTAATTTATAAATATATTAATGAATGATATGGTATAGGTTTCAGATTGATAAAGAAATGACTGACAAGAGATCAAGTAACAAAAATATTGTTAACACATCAAAAAAAGCAAAAAAGACAAGTTATTTGTAAATTATTTATAAAAAATATTATTTTTGAACTATATGTAAGTTTAACTAATATGTTTTGTTTACTGTGTATCATGCAAAGCCACAAAATAACGAAGCTCGATATGATTATTTATGATCTAGGACCAAAAGAGTGTAAACGTTTAATGGAAAAATTGCAAAAGGATGAATCAGGTGAATGAAAAAAATACTATCGATCCAATATGAGTTTCCTTTTTTAATTATCATTAATAATATACTTAAGATTATTAGATAACATATGTCAAACAATCTACTAATTCACATATGTTTAATGTTCTACAAGGACCAACAATTCAGAAAAGGAATGTTGTTCTAAGAAAAGAAAAAAAATAGAACATGCAAATGAAAATGAATTGCTCCTTAGCTCATCTGAAGTGGTGCTGGAAGTTAACGAAAGGGGGAAAAACTTTTACAAAAGTTTGAGGGATCTAGTGAAACAAATGTATAGACGTTCTTTCCACTTACAATAAAAAAATCAATCCAATGATTCCAAGAACCAAATTTTATCTAAACTACAGGAAGAGTTTCCAGAGAATTGGTCAATGAGACATATCAGACTTTTAATAGCAAAAACGTACAACAATAAAAAAGGGAATGAAAAAGTAATATTCCTTTAAATGTTTGTCTAGAATTATTTATAAATATCACTTTTGTTATATTTACTTTTCATATATCAATATAAAAATTAAATATTTTATTGACATGTTACATTTTCAGGAAGATTATGAAAATCTCAAAAGATGAACGAGCTGATATCATAAATATGCCAGTAAGAATGTCTAGAATGGTGTACAAGGAGATGGTCAAAGAAATTGACAAAATTGCATCGTAGGAGGAGCCATCTCAACAACTACGTGCTTCAAATGTAATATGTAATCATTGAATTTTTCGATCATTAGGTACAATAAATAAATAATTTAGCATTAAATATTAATTTTCAAGAATTTTCTTGCAGAAAAGAAAAGAAAATGGAACCCACTCAGCACATAAAACAGGACGACAAGGAAGAAAATGGTTGATCTCTAAGTTTGTGAGTAATTGTTACTTCCTTATAACAACTTAACTAGATTTAATTTTTGTATTTTTTAAGTTGTTTTACAAAATCATCATTGAATGTCTTCAAACAGGTGCTAACATACAAAGAAGAACCATCAGACGAATTGATTGAAATTGGGTTAAATATTGGTTGTGAGTATATGTTGGAATATCAGAATTTAATTGTGGAATTTGTAAGCATCTATCAATCTTGTTTTACTTAACTCTGTCTATAATTAATAGAAAAAAAACATCTTTTATATTAAATATATGATTTGTTATGGGGTATAAAACTTGCAGGAAACAAAGTATGGAACTACGCCAACAAATGAAATTTTGAAAGATGGCATGGTACATGGTTTTGAAAGAATGTGTATAGTCTATGAGTCAATTGTTGCTATGGTACATCATTTTTCTTTTCGATTTACATTGATGTATATTATTTAATATTGCAATTTTCATTTTTCTCACCAATGTATATACACTCATTTCAGTTTATTTTTATGTTTGTAGATGGAAGGTGAAGAAGAATAAAACAATCAACATCGTGAACAAAAAATTCCTAAAAATAACCCAAGTCATGGAAGTAGCTCTAGTAGTGACAGCAGTTCAAGTGAAGAATTATGATCACTATGTTTGGATATCAAAGCAAGGCGTTTTATTTTTTGAAATATGTCTGTGAAATCAGACATTTTGTTTAATGTAATGGACATAGTGTCCCAATTGAAAGACAAAGTGATATGAATAACTGTCCCATTTTGTATGATAAAGACTGTCTTTTATATATATGTGTGTGTGTGTGTGTGTGTGTGTGTGTTTTAATTTATTCTATTGTGTTCTCCATTTTCGTTCTCAAATGCACTAAAAAAAAATAATTCATATGAATATTGTTAAAAGATATATATGTGTCGACTTTTGATGAATAATGAATTTTAAAAACCACAATAATTATGATGTGATATAACAAATTAATCCAAACAGCACATTCAAAGCATTAATAAAAATGTAATTAATATGAATATTGTTATAAGATGTGTCAAATTTTGATGAATAATGAATTTAAAACAATCACAATAATTGGACTGTCACAGGTCAATGTTTCTAAAAAAACAAAATGAAAACCGGTGTGTGTCAGTAACTGTCGACCGGTGCTTTTATGTGTCTATACGCACCGGTGCCGTTGTACGATCTATGGGCACCATACAAATAATGATACCAGTTATAAATATCGGTGCGTTTGTGTGATACTGTGTACTGAGGCATTTATGTATCTATAAGCACCAGTAAATTTGTACGATCCATGGGCATCGCCCGAATATCGACACCAATTATAAATCTCGGTGCCTTTCTGTGATACGGCGCACCGGTGCATCATAAAATTATACGCACCAGTGTGTTTATACAACCTATGGGCACCGCACAAATCCCAAGACCAATTAGAATGGCCCCGGTTTTACCCCTAAACGTCCCAGTGCATTCATTCAACTGAGGTAGCTTCAGGGCGTCGTCTTCATGTATGCACTGGTGCGTTAAATCTAGAGTAGCACACCAATGAGAAAACATCCGTAATAACCTCCAGCCGTCCATTTTTTTTTTAGTTGTGTTGAATTTCCATTAAAATCTCTGCCAAAACCTCCGTAACCATAAACGGATGTTGTAGAAAATGTTTTTTTGACAATTTTGGCCAATTTTATAACACTAAAAACCTCCTTTATAACCTCCGCTAGAGGGTATTTTCCTTGTAGTGTCTCTAACTTCAACTGATTTATCACCTTTCCAAGAATATTCTCTGCCTTCAGTTCCACTGCATTAGTTTTTGTTAGGTCATTCACAATCAGCTGACCTGTTTGCATGTGTAGATTCACTTTGTCCAGCAATGGAATTTTCTTCACATCTACAGTCAAATTCATAGTATTAAAATTATTAGAAGAACCAATAAACATATCAGAAGGATGTGAAAGGGAAATTTTGAATTACTCCTTTTCAAGATCCATTGCAGTTAGAAGTATTGTTTGGTCTTGAGCTATCTGGTACTCAGCTTGAGCCTCAATGCTTGCCTTCATCTTTCGATTTCTCTCTACAATCTAGGAAAACATTTGTTTAATTAGAGGCACTTGTTCCTGAGTTCTCTCATGCCTTCTGGGTGAAGCAAGGACATTTTGTTCATCTCCCAATTGTAATGAAAAACCAGGTTGAGTATCTACAGACTCTTCATTGAACTTTTCTCTCTTCTCAGCCCTTTGTTCTTCGTCTTCTGAATCAACCACTGCCCCTTTACCCCTTTTATTTGATTTCTCTGATATAACAGGAGTCTAAACATTTGAACTTACTGAACCCACAACATATTTACTTGCCACTTTTTGTAGATCCGGTCTGCTCTCATGAATGAAGGTTGAATATCCATTATCAATTCTTCTACTAGAAATAACACTGTGAGGGTCATAAGCCCATTTCTCTCCTAACAGTAAGTGCATTTCATCTAACATCTTAGTTACTTCATCAAATTCTTGTCTCAAATTAACTATAAAGGGACCCACAGTCATTGGAAATTTGAACATATGACCCTTCTTCATAGGCACAAAGTGTATTTGGTCAACGTTTAAACTTTGCCTAATGAACTCCAGAGAAAATAATATCATAGGCGTGGAGTACTAAAAAGGTATGTT